>JARHVA010006518.1:635000-647500 GCA_037957365.1 Torreya grandis | reverse complement strand
TACCTATTAGAGCCTATTTTCACACTTATCTAACCTTTGTGTAGGCCACAGGTGTCCCTAGTCATCCCTAAAGTAGTCCTAGACCCTCATTTCTTGATTTTGGCCCTTCATCCCTAGTTTTATAACACTTAGACACTAGCGACATAATAAGGATAGTAGCACCACATGCCACTAGTGTCACAATAATGGTGAAAATTTCATTTTCCTCTCTTTTTAAAAAATGAATATCTTTTCAAATATAAAACCTCCTAGGGTTAGCCTATACTTATTTTAGCACCTGCACAAGCATTAGAATGGTATATAAAGATGACTTTTATCCTTATAACCACTAGATATAAATTAGATGAAAATTATACATTCAAACTCAAAAGAGGTTATGTATATTTAAGTTTATTAATCCCTATTATGCCCTACTTCTACATATGGCACCATCTATAAGAGTCTTAAGCTTAGATTACCTAGATTTCTAGTCTTAAACACATTCAAAGAACTCAAGTCCACTATCATACTAGCTTCACTTAGACTTACACTAGCACTTAGGTGGGGAGAAAAACATCAGGATTGATACCTCCTCATACTATTGGTATGTAAGAAAATCTCATCATAGTAAGGTGTTGAGGATTTCCATCCTACCCCATTAAAAACACACTTTTTAGTTTGTATCAAACGGATGCTCTAGCTACATGGAGGATTAGGTTTTGCTCACAAATTTAGTTAAAATAGGAAATACATAAGGTTTTAAAACTTATTAATGCATTAAAAAGCCTCAAAAACCCAGACATAGATGCACCTAGAAGCCAAGGATAGTCTTGCATAGAGGACACTACCATCAATACAGGGACACTATCGACACATTTATAATAACAGTTTTACTTCCTAATTAGAGCACTACTATCTAGGATGGGTTCTAACATTAGGATCCTATTTTTGACATTCATACCAACCTCTACCTTAGTTTCTAGCCTCTAGATCATCTATCTTAGTTATTTTCTAGCTAAGTTCTTGCACTATTTATTACTATTTTTACAAAGGTCAAAGTTAGTTGATTCTATAAAAAATAAGTGCTTGTATTTATTACATATTATTACCTTGATTTAGTCTACTCAACTCTTTAGTAAACATATGATTTACATTCACTAAGTCATAAAAGGTTAAAACATTTGGTGAACCTAACTTACTTCAAATATTGCACAGACCCTAACCCTAGATAACCCTAGGTTTAATGTTTCTAGCCTTATAAGACCCACATTTAGATTTTAGATCCATATATCTTTTGATTTTTCTTTGATATAATCATGATAATGATGGCATAAGAAGTTTATCACTTTTTACTATAAATTTTAATACTGTCATTTACATGTTTGTTTCCTCTAATTCGGAATGAATTCATAAAATACTTAAACACATGCATAGATGATGATTTATATCAATTTCAATGTATTTCATATTTAATTCTATATCTGGCATGTTATTATTCTCTTATGTGAACTTTAATTAAGAAATAAACCCTTACATATATAGAGGATATATTACATAAGTTAACAACTATCTTTCAAGTTTAAATGTCATATATTATGCACATGTAATAATCTCCTCCTCATCTCCATGAAGGTGAGAGCTACTTTCCCTCTAACCAAGTCTATGTTATCACTCCTCCATAATATGAAGTATAATATACTATTTTTACTAATTCCCATACTCATATTATCAACACCTCTCCCCTACAAGATGTATGCCTACATTTTCAATTAAAAGCAACTAGGGTTTGTACTTGTGAGACTATATGGGATGAAATTATCAATATGAGTAGGCTAATATTATATTTATAGAATTAAAAACCATTTATTAAATGAACTAGTCAAATTATTGGCAAATCACATTACATGTACATAGTCTTAAGAATATGATAGAGTTAACCATATATATGCATCTACACCTCGCAAAGTTGTGCCTATCACTCTTTCATATCCAAAACATAAATCATAATAAAGTACATCTACAACTAGTGATTCAAAAAGAATTCAAAGATCAAATAAGAGTTCAAGTGAGGTACTAAGGGAAATGATTAAATATAAATTGACCAACCTACCCTCTCTATACCCAGTGAAGAGATCTAAATATTAATATGCATATCATAGAATGCATGGGCACCACACCAATTCATATTTATCATTGAAAAGGAAAATACAATAGATAATGGATACATATGAATCAAACATTTATACATCATACAAATAACATACAATGACACATCCAAAAATTCAAAAAGGGTCAAAATCAAAAATAGTAAAAGAATGGTTACCAAAGCATAACTTAAAAAAACAAAAGGTTCACATAGCATAATCATAGTAGGAAATAGTAAAAAAATCACATGTAAATTAAGTAAGAGATGCAAATCTACCTCTCCAAAATGAGTCTTAGCTTTTAAATTAGTATGGGTTGAGTCAAAAATATCTACAATAGTTTGATTATCACAACCAAGGTTTGCGCAAGTAGGCTCAAGGCATTATTTCTCCTATTCTAGAAATTAATAATGTTATTCAACAAGGTTTGGGATTTATAGAACATCCTAAGTCAGATCATTCAAAACTATAGTTTATAAAGGGAAAATATCTATTATATAAGACATGTTACAAGAGACTAAAAACTTCATTTTCAAAGTCAAACTCATGCTAAGACAACAAGAATTTTCAAAAGAGATTTCTAGAAAAAGAGATTCTAAAGCACCATATTCCTAAAATAAGCATAATTTCAAAGGGAAAAATCACAATAAATATTCTATAGCACAATTCAAAAATTTCAACTCTATATTATGAGGTAATTCCCTCTATCATTCTAGGCTATTATGATTTTGATGATGAATAATACCTAGATTCATATTGTACACCATTTAACTCTAGCATAGAAATCGCACTACACAAGAGATTACCATTCTTATTTTTACATAGACCATAATGATAGTGAGTCTCCCATGAGACTCATCAGTTAGTAATGTTCCTCCCTACTTGTACATACTTTCCTTCTTTTTTTCTCCTTGTACATAGTTTCATTTTTTTGTTTCTTGTACATAGGTTATATCCATAAAATATAAAAATAATATAAAATTTCAAAAAAACACAAAAACATTCAAATATTTACTCATAAAATACAAAATTATAGATTTAATGCATTTCCATGTTTACATTTCTTATATTTTTGATACATTACATATGTTATTTGTCTTAATATAATTATTTTTTATCATATATGTATATACTTCACTTACTCTTGTCGAGTGCTTGCAGATTACTAAAAGACTCAGGTCTACTACACTAATCCAAATTTGCTATAATATACCCATTGGGGGCATACAAATAGATATGTGGGTTCTTCATTTGATACATTCTCCCATTTAGGGTCACCCTATACAAAGTTTTGATTACTAGGTTAAATCTTTCTAAACTAAAAATAATAGATTTGGCATTCTTATATCTTGATTTTGATTATGCTACACTTACCTAGATTTGGTTGCTACCTACTACTACTTTAGACTGAACATGTGTAAATATTGACTCTTAACTAGATTTAGATTACATGTTCATGCATAGTTTCATTTCTATCTTTCCTAGTTTAAAATTTATTGTATCTCTACTCTTCTTTTATTTGAGGGTATTTGAATATGTCATTACTCATTAGCTCTATGCCACTTATTTTCATAGTATGTATACTTTGGACATGTGCCCATGTACTTGTGTTTTTTTATTGATTGTGTATGAAAACACATCAACATATCCTTTTATGTGGCTCTTAGCCAACTTGCTTACTTTTTGCGTATGTGGGCATTTGAACATGTCCTTATATGTCTTGATGTCTTAGATTTAGTAATAGGTGTCCATGTCCCCTATATTATGGCCCCTTAGCCTACTTTATATGTCTCATGTGTGTTGTATGTATTATTTTTTATGTGAATCATGGCCATGACACTTGTATCTTTCTTGTTACACACTCCAATTTTAAATTCCATGAGGGACCTAATTCATATCCTCTCCCTAATTAGGTTCTATGATGGACATCATACCCCATCCCCCTAGGCAGATACTTAGATTTAATTAGATTTATTCTTACATACATTATTATATCTATCTTGACACCCTTTTGAATGCTAGATATGACATACATCACACATTAAAAACTTATGCTTAGATTATCTTACATTTTGATTTTATCTTTGCACATTATATTGGATTATTACATAGATACATATGCTCTGGCTAACATGCATCTTACAAATATTTTTCTTTTGAGGATAGTTCTTACATAGGTTCAACAAATCCCCTCAAAAGAGGTGGAATTCACATGGGTTTGTCACAGAGATTAAGCTCCTATATTGTATTCAAAATATATTTTTAGCACATAGGTTTAGATTATAAAAAATAGACTTGGGTAAACGTAATAGGAAAAAAGTGACACAGAGATTAGTATATTTTCACAGAAATTAGAGTAAAAGGACACTAGTGCCACATATATAATAATGGTGCTATTGTCTAAGACATGTATTACTATCTAGTAGCCTCAATTTTAGAAAAACCTAGATTGTCTGGAAATGTACAGTAGGTATAATACATATTTGTAGAGGTTCAGTTATAGATTTATTAGTTTTGCCTAATTTCACTTAGATTCATACCATTTTTCTTAGATTTGGGGCATCATACATGGCATGACCATTCCCATATTATTTTTAGATACCTAGATATATATTATTATAGCTCAGTCTAGAATCAATATGCTCGGATATCATATTTTTGGGCATGTGTGTGACACATTATTTTTGTATGCTCACTTACACATCAGGTGATTAGATGGAATGATAAATTCCATGTCATTATCTATACTATATACATATAACATCATATTCTAGGTTATACACTAGTTTCATGCCTTACTCCATTTGTATTGGTTGGCATTCCTAAGTGTCATAGAGCTGCCTAATGTACCTAAGTGGACATAAAACTAACATACCTAGTTAGACATTTATAATTACATCATAAAGTTTTAGTTTTAGATGCATTTACTATACATGGGTGGGAAATGATGTAGTTATATCTTACTTGAGTTCTTGAGCCACCTACATGATAGGATTAGACACACCATCAATCTAATCCAAGTTTTTCATAGGTCATGATCCACCAAGCAAGGGTGGGCAATGATGGAGTCAAAACCAGATTGAGTTCTTGATCCACCCACACATGAGGATTGAGTAAGATGTCAACTTAGTCCAAGTTATTCATTGATTGATCATTATATACATGTATAGATATAGGACATGCATTGGATCATGCTTCACATACTCAAACCTAGCTTCATGGGATTCATCTCTTAGGTAAGTCTAGGTACATTTATTTTCCCTTTATCCTAGTGATTTAACTTTCCTACATTTACAAAATAAATAGGGAGAATGTAATCATCTAAAAGTGGTATTTGAGTTCTAAGAGTGTTACTTGAGAATAATTATCCCTAGCTTAGCCCTAGACTTATCCAATAGCCTATTTTCACACTTTTCTAGCCTTCATGTGGACCACAAGCACCCTTAGCCATCCCTAAAGTAGTCTCAAACCTTTATTTATTGATCTTGTCCCTTCATGCATAGTGTTTACCACTTAGACACTATTACCATGATAAATACAGTATCGCCACATGGCTCTACTATCCCCATAATGACATTAATTTCCTTTCCCTCTTTTTTTTCATAAATAGGTATATTTTTAAATCTAAAACCTCTTGGGGCCAGCCTAGACCTCTTTTAGAACCTACACAAGCATTAAAATGGTATACATATATGAATTTTAACCCTCTAACCACTAGATGGAAATTAGATTCAAAATATACATTCAAATTCAAAATAATTTGTTTAAATTAAGGTTATCAATCCCTATTCTACCCTACTTCTACATACTACCATCTATAGCAGTCCTAAGCTTATATTACCCAAATTTTTAGTCTCGAGCATATTCAAAGAACTCAAGTCCATTATCATACTAGTTTTTCTTACACTTGCACAAGCACATAGGTGTGGAGAACTACATTGAGTTTGATCCTCCTTGGATTATTGGTGTGTAGGCAACACTCATCATAGTGGGGTGTTGAGGATGTCCATCCTACCCCACTAACAAACACAATTTTTAGCTTATATCAATTGGATGCCCTATCTACATGGATGATTAGGGTTTTATCACAAATTCAATCAAAATAGGCAATATATGGGGTTCCAAAACTTGTGCACATAGTAACAAACCTTAGATATCCAAACATTGGTATACCCAAAATATTGAGATAATCCTGCATAGATGACACTACTACCAATACATAGACACTACCACCATATTTATAAAATGGTGCTACTTTCCAATTAGGGTACTAATATCCAAGAGGGCTTTTGACACTATTATCTTATTTAAGAAGCTTAGACATGTCTTTTCCTTAGTTTCTAGCCTCCATATCATTCATCTCAGTCATTTTCCAATTAAGTTCTTAATTACACTATTTATTATTATTTTTAGAAATGTCAAAGTAAAATATATAACAAATCAGTGGTTACATTTATTGCATATTATTACCCTAATTTAGTCTACTTATCTCTTTAACAAACATAGGATTTATATTCACTAAGTCTTAAAAGGTTAAAATGTATATGCATAAATAAAAAATTCAATTCATTAATCTATATTTATAGTAATGGGTGTAAGTTATTATGTCATCATTTACAAATAAACTATCATCATCAAAATTATCAATAAGTGTCATGTTATCTAGATTAGTCTAGTTTTAAATATCATTTGACAATGGAATTTTGAGGGGCTACCAATAATGCTCTGCACTTGAAAAAGTTAAAAATAAAGTTGGAGGGCATATTTTTCATATCACAACAAAGACATTTTTCAATATATTAAAAATAATTAGGTGATATTCCTATTCTTTTGAAATCACTGTATTTAATACCATATTTAGTATCCTTTCTAAACTTAGATTTTATTTCTCATCTTTTGCCACTATTTCTATTCCTTTTAGTTATAATTTCCTAATGCAAACACATGTGAAACTACCTACCTACCTACCTACTCTACAAAGATATTAATTTTTTTAGAAAAAGGAATAGTAATGTGATATGCAAATCTATGATCATTATGCATTATATCCCACTATACATTTCTAATTTATGACATTGTTTTGTAGCTTTTTGGTCATGAGTCTCACCAAAGAAAAGAGTTGGTAATTTCATTTATTCAAAAAATGTTTATTGTAAAATGAAAAGAGGTTTCTAACCCTCTACTAGATAAATTTAAATAATATTGTCCTTAAAATCATAAGAGGCTTGTTTCATATAAACCTTTGAGCCAAAGAGTCACCAACATGATTATTTTAACTATATTTTCTACATAATAAATTTTGGGTATGAATGGATTCTCAACATTTATATCAAGAAGACTTGCGATGGAAATATTCCTAGTTCTTATTTAATTTCACATTTTCCATGTAGTATTATGTTTTGGCAAATTTTTTGTAAAACTTTTGTCGTAACTTTTGCATTATTATTTCCTAATTGATAAATTTATCTATGCTTGATGTGACATTTAAGTTCCACAACCATAATTTTTATTTCATGTAGATATTGCGGTAGTAATCTTCCTATTATGTCAAAATTTCAAGGGACATTTATTATTTTTCCTTTATCAAGAAAAAAGATAAATGAAAATAAAATCTAATACATTTTTTATTCACAAACCAATAAAACATGTTTTACATTTAATAGATCACACACATTCTACTCTTATTATTTCTCAAGTAACCTAGTATGTTTCATTGGTGTCTCTTTTACTACTCTTTTTACGTCAATGTTGATGCAATTTTGAAATATTTAAAGAAAATTACCCAATCTCTTAAATTATATAGTTGTTTTCAAAAATTTTAATAGTTGAGTTATCATTATTTCCATACACAGATGCATATTTTGTCCATATTATCCAATGACTATAGGTAGTGCCTTTAGTTTTAAATGTATTAACAAAAAATATTCAATATCTTATCTTAAAAAAAAATTATCTATGCATAAATAAAAAAATCAATGTATCTAATCTATGTTTATAGTAATGGGTGCAATTTATTATTTCATTATTTACATAAAATTTATCATCATCAAAATTATCAAGAAGTGGCTTGTTATCTAGAGAATTATAGTTTTAACTATCGTATAGCTTTGAAAATGGAATTGTGCGGGGATACCAATAATACTCTGTACATGAAAAAGTAAAAAAATAAAGTTGGAGGACCTAGTTTCCATATCACAAAAAATAAAAATTTTAATATATTGAAAATAATGATGTGATATTCCTATTCTTTTGAAATTAGTGTAATTAATACTAGATTTAAGTATCCTTTCCAAGTTTATATTTTATTTTCCATAGTTTCCATAATTATTCTTCCTTATAATTATCATTTCAAAAATTGAACCCATGTGCAACTACCTACCTACCTACCTACTTTGCAATGATTTTAATTTCTTTAGAGAAAAGACTAGTAATATGATATGCAAATCTATGTTCATTATGCATTAACTCCCAATATGTAATTATAATATATGACATTGGTTTTTATATTTTTGGTCATGAGGTTCACCAAATATTAATTTATTCAACAAACATTTCTTTGAAAATGCCAAGAGGTTTATATCCCTCTGCTAGAGTATTGTCTCGTAAATCATGAAGAGGCATGTTACATATAAAAATTTAAACCAAAGAGTCACCAATAGTGTCATTTTCCCTATATTTTTATACATAACTAGTTCTAGGTATGGTTGAATTCTTAGCATTTATATCAAGAAGACTTGCAAAGGAAATGTTCCTAGTTATAGTTTAATTGCATATTTTCCATGTAGTATAATGTATTTTTGCACAATTATTATAAAATTTCACCATAACATTTGCATGATTATCTTATAATTGATAAATATATTAATGTTTGATGTGACATTTAATTTATACAACCATAATTTTTCTTTCATGTAGGTATTGTGGTAGTGATATTATTATCATGTCAACATTCTAAGGGACATTTATTATTTTTTCCTTCAATCAAAATTGAGGTTTTCCATTTGAACAATGTTTAATTTTTTAAAAATTTCACCTAATAAAAATAAATATTTCTATGAGTTTGGTAAGCATAACCACATATGGAAGAAAAAGATTCAAGTCAATGCAATGAGGTGATGCAATTTTTTGAAAAGATTCATCTTAAAAACACTTATAATAAGCACAACATGTGTTCTTTTCTTGTCTTATTATATTGTTATCAATCAAATGAAATATATATTTTTTTATAATTCCATAAACTTATTCATATTTAGCTTTGAAATTAATTTCCTATAGATTGGAAAACTATGTATTGACATGTATTTTACTTATTTTTGGAATCTTTATGTACAACTTTCGGATTTTGATCTTCTTTCTCCACTATTTTGAACTTCATACTTAAGGCATCAAACATTTTCCTATGTGGGATTATTGTGATATTATTTTTTTCAATATCAAAAATTTTAATTAAATTAGACATCGATGTGTCCTAATTTTTTTCTTATTTCCTATATAAATCATGGATTTTGCTCCAAAAATATTTTCTACCTATAATTTCATTTTACATTGACTCTACAAAACTATTCAATGGTTTCATTAATACTTTATTCTATCCAATAAATTGTTATCAATATATTGACTCTAAAAATAGTTTGATGTCTCATCTATGTCTCTCTCTTTTTGTTACACCATCCATGGACCTGATTTAATATATGTATTATATATTTTAGTCATCACAATGGAATATTTAATCTTTTATTTATGCCCTCTCTTTTTCATCTAAATTTATAGCAATAGATTGAGTTAGTATCATTTTTTCAATGGATTTTAGTGAATATAGACTTACATTATGTAAAACAAAAAAGAATTATATGTCATTTATGGTTATTGGCATGCTGAGTATAATTTAACAATACATATTCTTTGTGACTCCCACACTTGATTTTTCACATTAAGAATTATTTCTATCCATTGAAATAAAAATTCATTACATTCAATTTAGACTAGTTTAAATGAGACATCCATATTAATAATAAATCCCTTCTAAGATGCAATCTCTGGTATGTTCTTTAGAGCATGTATATCAAGAACCTTTTTTAAACAATACAATGCATTAGTCTTTTCAGACAAATATGCATTAAAAATGTATTGTGTTTCATATCATCTTAGACATTGAACATCATATTATCATTACATAAATATAAAATATAATTGAAAAAATCCTCACCACACACCCTATTATTATTTACAACTTTGTGAATGACAATTGTTTATATCCATGAAAAATTATCTCCCAACAAGACTCAAGAAAGCACAAGAAGTTAAAATGAGAAAATTTCCATTGAATTCTTATCAATACTATTTTTATTCCAATGCAATGGCTCATAATCACCATATAGTGTATTCTCATCATGAAAAAAAACATAATATGGAATCATATGGATTTATAAAATGAATTGGAGATATTTATTGCCTCCTATAATTGACTAGATCCAAACTGGTATATTGAGCCATATAGGCAACTAATCTATGTGAAAATTACCATCCCATAATCTCATTTAATTTTCATGCAAACTAATTGATGTATAAACTCTAACTCACTAAATATACATGTATCTATATCATGGATTCTATATAAAGTGTAAAGTATATTAGAACCTAATTCTAGTTGTAATGGTTTCAAATAATGGGGGTAGCCTCTTTCCACACGATACAATAAATGGTTTACTATACCATCTAAAAGTTAAAAAAATATATATCAGAAATATATCAAACCTTAAATCACTAGAATTATGCTTAAATACATGGTCTCTAAAAAGATGATTTCATACTATCATAATTTTGTAGATATCCAAATTTGGTACAAGCATTGTTTTATGATACTTATAGGAAATTTTTAATATATAGATCTTAAATTAATAACTAAGTACTTAGTGGAAAAAATTATTGGTCTTTTGATTTTTATTACTATTTATATTTGGTTGTGTGACACCTTTATCTTAGCATCCTCAACCTTACTTGTTAGATGATAGATATCTTTGGTCCTTGCTTTTATCCTTGAGACTTTTTATAACTTGGGTCAATTTTGTCATTTACATTTATTATTGATTTTTAATACTGACTAAAAATGAAAGAAGTGACCTAGGAAAATTTTTATTTTCTTTTTGGCATGTTTCACTTTATGACCATTATTTGGGTACATTTGAAATTATTTTGACCAAATTTTGTGTGTCAATAGGTCCTTTTAATTCAAAGTTAGATAATATTATATATAAGAAGCTATTGTAAGGTATTTTAGGATAAACACTTCACATTTGATGTTGAATTTCTTGTGTATAACTAGGGTTTGAACATATAGGTGCACCCACACAATTTTGAAGGTGGTACAAGCTAGAAGTAGACATTACATACAAAATCACATTATCACAGAAGAAAATAGAAGCTCAATGTAAGTAGGGTTAGTTTTGAAAACTACATTACAGTATTGAATATTGATACTAACCTAATATAATAGAACCAACCAAGAGAAAATAGGCAAAAATAAACCTTACACATACATTTACACTATACTAAGGCATGACTTTTAGATAACCATAACTACAAACAACATGACAAATATATAAGAGCCTTCTTAACTCTTATTGTACATATAATATATATTTATCCTATATGTTTTTCATAGTTTAGATTATTTTCATGTATACTTTAATATGTTGTGAAAATAAAAAAATAAATCATTTTTTATTTATTTTTATCATATTAAGGTTGCAAACCAAATTAGGGTAAAACATATTGGTGAACCCAAATATTTATTAAACCATCCTTCCAAGGTTTCATATTTTTTTTTAGGGTTTCAAATTTCATTTCCAATTTCCATACATAAAATAATTTTCACCTTTCAACTTTTAGGTTTCGTATTTTATGTCTTAGGGTTTAAAATCTAATTTTTTATTTCGATACATAAAAAAAAAATTGCCTTTACACCTAGTCTTTCCATGTTTTTCTACTTATTCAAATCAATACTTTCCTATATTATAATATTTTTTTAAGGAAAAATAAAGCAAACATGTAATTTTAATTAGAAACCCCTAATGCTTCTCATCATGTTGACTTCTTGTTATCTAGTAACTCCATCTCTAATGTGCATGATAATGAATGGAATAATAATTAAACATGTATGATTAATAATGTTAATTATATACAAGATGAATATAATAGTTAAGGAATGGATTATGATGATAAATATTAATAAGGTTGGTCTAATAGTGAATACTTTAGTGATTAATAAAATGAATACAATAATTATTAACTAAAAGAGCCTACTTCTATTACTTATTCTTTGCATTCTTCCTTAAATCTACTATAATAAGGTGAGTAAAATATTAAAGTATATATTTA
>JARHVA010006517.1:832500-892640 GCA_037957365.1 Torreya grandis | reverse complement strand
ATAAGGGTTTCCAAAATAATATTCAATCATCATATTTATTAAAACCATCTGCCTAAGTCCCATAGTTCTTTAACTTGGGAATATTGCCATCACAAAAAAGTAAATCCATTTAACCCTAATGGTTTACACAAACAATACTAGTCTGCATTCCATAAGGATTTAGGGGATATAGGTTTAGTTCTATGGATGGCCGAACCATCCATAGGGCTAAACATGTATCAATAATTAAAATGCAAATCATTTCCCAAAACCCTAAGAGACATATATATGTACATATTTTCCTATTTCAAACAATAATTAAATAACTTCACCAACCATTCAATAGCTTCTAGATTGATACTGTTTGAACCAGAATAATCCTCACTCCTCTCTCTATTCTTCATTCTTCTCCTCTTCATGTCATGTCGTCCCCTTCTCTTTCTTCCCCATCTTCTTAGCCTTTCTCTGTCAACCTTCTTAAAGTAATGCATGCAACTATGGCATTGAAATTACACTGTTGCCATCATTCCACCATGCACAATCCCCATTATCTGCCAAAATTATTGCTAATCCATGTTAACTCTATTTTGACACAAAAAATAAATCTCTAATTCTCTTGAACTTTCCCCAAACAGTTCAATCATTATTTTAATCCTTTATTTTCTTCATGTCTCTTTTTCACTTACATGCCCGTATATCAATTTCACAAAGTCTATTATTAATATTATTTACAATGATAACTAACAATTCACAAATCACCATTGAATACGCATTCAAATATTGACTAGGTTTAGTTCATAGGATAGCTTAGGATAATAATGCAATTATGGTGATAAATTTATAAAAGATAAACAACATTATGACTTCAAATAACAATGTGACTAATTTAAATTCAATGACATGTTTTTGACTTTAATAGTAAGTTACAAACTATTATATCAAAACATAATGATATTATAACAACATATTCATTGTTATTACCACTCTATATAGACTATCCAAATGTATTTATTTATCTTTTATATATGAAGGCATTTAAGTTGAAACAATGACATTTCCTAAATATCAATATAACCAATAATGCATTAAGACATTAAAAAGACATTTTGGTTAGTCTATAAACAATAGTAAATAAATAATAATCCAACCGATTTACTTACTATTAAGGAAATATCATACAAAACCATGAATACAATAACACAACATGATCAAAAGAAACATTATGCATCCAATCTATGTATAATAGCCATAATGCAATCACACAAGATTGACGTCACATAACCAATCATCTAAATGCATATTACACCAACGGCGTACTAAAGCTAACAATTCAAATAATGCATATAATGAGTGTTATCTATTGTGTTGTGTGCATGGGTTCTAGTTGTTCCTCTATCATCCCCCAACACCTCTATCTATGTCATCATCTCTGATGATGCTCTCCCTTCATCATGATTTGAGGGATGAATCTTTCATACATCAAACTCATGACAATAAGATAGTTAGCCTATAACATCATGATATATATTATAAAATATTAATTTAAAAACCAATCAACATGATCATAATGTAAAGAATATATAAACATAGGTAACTCTTAATAATAAAATCATAAAATCTAAGCAACATACAACTATTCCATAACAACATATGACTTACTCCTTAATTAAAGAGTAATTAATCAATTTAACAACCATAATATTCCATGGATAATCAAGTAAATTAGCTTAGTGACAAATTGAGATGTCACATCCTTCCCCCTAAAGATGGTCATCATCTTGATGACACTTATTCAAATATAAGTTATGAATTTAAAACATTATTCAGTAGAAAAATAACATAGTATGAAGCATCAAAATAAGTAAACAAATGTGGAAATAGATTTTAGAACTCATCATTGTCCTCCCAAGTAACACTATTTTCAGAGTACTAGTCCCACATGACCTTACACTTTGACACTTTTCTATTATGCAAATGAAGTTTGCGAGTGTCAATTACTCATATTGGTTCTACTGTGACCACCCTGGGATCCAAAACCTACAAATCATTCCAATCTAACACATGTGAAGGATTAGATATATACTTTTTAAGATAAGTCACATGAAATACATTATGCCTTAGAGCTAGGGTTAGTATAAATTCAAGCCTATACACTATAGTGTTGACCTCTTCCAAAACCTTAAAGGGTACCACATATCTCAGTGAAAGTTTTGTTGACTTCCTGAATTTAGTCGAGTTTTTTTGTGGCTTAACCTATAAGAACACTTTATCACCTATTGAAAACTACCTAGTTGTTCTCTTTAGATTAACATAACTCTTTTATCTATCATTGGCCTCAGCTAATCTTTGTTTGATTGATCTAACTTGATATTTCATTTTTAAAATCATCTCAAGTCCAAAGACTACCCTGTCTTCCAACCTTTCTAACTGATTGATGTCCTGCACATTCTTCTATGCAATACTTCAAATGGTGCCATCTTTAAAGCTAATTGGCATGAGTTATTGTAAGAAAAGTTAACCAATGGAAGGTACTTTTCCCACTTTTATTATTCATCCATGCAATACATACGAAGGAGATCTTATAAACCCTGATTGACTCATTCAGTTTGTGGGTGATATGTAGTGCTAAAGTTTAATTGCATACCCAAAGTTGAATTCAGAGTTAACCAAAACCTAAAAGTCATCCTTGGATCATGATCTAAAATGATATTCTTTGGAAATTCATGCAACTGGTACACTTCCTTTATGAATCTCTTTGCAAGGGTAGGTACATCATCTATCAAATTGCCTGGTATAAAATGAGCTACCTTGGTTAGTTTGTCAACTACAACCAAGATCATGTCATGTTTATTACATGACAATGATAAACCATGGACAAATTCTATACTGATAACTTGCCACTTTCATTCTAGTATGTCATGTGGATACAACAACCCAACCAAATGCACATGTTCAACTTTCACACACTAACATTCTAGATAATGTGAAACAAAGTTTGTTGCATCTTTCTTGATTCTTTTCTAGAAATAAAGTGCTCTAAGCTCTTCCATGATCTTGGTTACTCCTAGATGTCTTGAATATAAGGCATTGTACAATTCCTTAGCACTGTACTCATTAGATTCTCTCTATGTGGTACATATATCCTTCCATTATATTGTAAAATACCATCATTCTCTATTTTAAATCCTTTATACCTAGGATTCTGAGCATTTTCTAACCATGCTTTCTTGGCCTGATCGTAGAAATCATCTTGTGGAGAGAATTTGATCACTTGATCCCTAAAAGTATTCCTAATAGTAACTGTGATTGTTATGTACCTCCTGTGGCTAAGGGCATTAGCTACTATATTTTATTTGCCTTTAATATAGTTGATATCAAATCATAGTTAGAAAAGGACTCTAACCAACACCTTTGATGAGTATTCAAATTTGGTTAGGTGAAGATATACTTGATTCCCAGGTTATTAGTCTTGAGATAAAATGGTTTTCCCAACAAATAATGCCTCCAAACTTATAAAACATGCAAAATTGCCACAAGTTCAAGGTCATGAGGGGCATAGTTCACCTCATAAGGCTTTAGTTTCTTTGATCCATAGGCTACCACTGCACCATCCTGCATAAGGACTCCAAGTCTATTCCTAGACGCATATGTGATCATTGAGAATTAACCATTTAGATTGAGGACTCTTAGCATTGGTGATGAAGTAACCCTCTTTTTCAATTCTTGAAAAGCTACTTCACACTTATCTAATTGGATAAAAATTTGATTTTTTCATTACAAAGAGGTAATCAAATTAGCTATTTGAGAAAAAAATGGAATGAATTTCCTGTAATAGCTCAGTAATCCCATGAAAATTATTACCTCATAGACATTATTTGGTGTTGGCCACTCCATAATGGCTATTATCTTTTTTGGATCTACAAAAATACCATCCACAAAGATAACATGTCCCAGATATTGCACTTTTTTTTGATAAAATGCACACTTGGACAACTTGCCATATAATTTGTGCTTCTGCAACCGCTAAAAAACTAGTTTTATACATTGAAGATGTTCTTCTTCATCCTTAGAATATATAATAATGTCATCTAGAAAGACCAAAATAAAATCATCTAGATAATCTCTAAACACATTATTCATGAGATTAATAAATGTTACCAGAGCATTTGTCAACCTAAATGGTAACACTATGAACTCATAATGCCCCTATCAAGTTATAAATGTTGTCTTTGGAATATCCTCATCTTTTATCCTTAGTTGATATCTTTCTCTAAGATCAATCTTAGAAAATGCCATTTCCCCTCATATTCGATCAAAAATATCATCTCTATGAGGTAACAAATACCTATTTTTGATAGTTTCCTTATTCCACATTTTATAATCAATACAAAGGTGAAGAGTGCAATCTTTCTTCTTGACAAAGACAACTGGTGCACCCCAAGGTGACACACTTGGTCTGATCAACCCTTTTGATAACAAATCTTGGATTTGAGCCTTCAATTCAACTAATCTAGTGGTTATCATTCTATACGGTGCTTTAGACTGTGGTTCCAATCTAGGTATGATATCAATTCAGAAATCAAACTCTCATTTAGGAGGCAATCCTAGTAATTCCTCTAGAAACACATCATGAAAATTCCTAAGGAAAGGATAATCTTTAAGGGATGGTTTGTTAGATCATTCCATTTCATTTATCTTGACAATAAATGTTTGGCATCCTTTGTTTTATCCTTCTTGAGTTGTATTGTATAAATATGCCTAAGCCTCAACTCTCTTTTCTCACCCTGAATTATTGTCTGATTTCCAAAATAATATTGACACTCAACCTTCTTCAAGTAGTAATAAACCTTGGACTTATGCTTTGTAAGCCAATTAACTCTAGGATCACATCATATGACCCTAATAGTGTTGCATAAATATCCACTACTATTGTGAATTCAGGCAACCTAATCTCATATTCAACTAAACACTTGTCAACTTTGTCTTTTGACTCATTCCCATATTATATCGACCATGTATTTTCCATTACTCAAAATTTCATAGATAACTTATTTAGTATTCTAGGAGCAATAAAACATGTTATAGCCCCTGTATCTATCAAAATGGAAACTGGATGTTCAAACAAAATCCTTGATAGTTCTATGGGTGAAGCTTGGAATTCATCTTATAGATGGTCAACTATTGCATGAATATGCTACTAAAAAGTTCCCTACTGAGGAGCAAAACCTTTTTTACTTTACTTATCCTAGGTACACTCATGAGAAAAATGGTCACCTCCACAAATGAAATAACCCCCAGATGTTCCCTTCCTGTCAAACTATTGGTTTCCCTTGAAAATACCTTTGAAACTATTTCCCAGTTTCTTGTTACCTAATCCACTATTGAATATAATATTCTGACTCTTGAAATGCCTCTTGGAGTCTCCACTCCTCTGCTTCCAATTCTTTTTTTTTAAATTGGGTTTTGAACTTCTAAACTTTTTCTTAAACTTATCTTTGACTTGAGCAAGAGATTTCAATTTTTGTTCTTGCTTGACTACCTTCTTGAAGACCTGGTCCATGGTAGATGGTCCATGAATGTCCACCTCTCCACCAATTTCAAATTTTAATCCAATAATGAACTTCCTAATTCTAAACCTATCATCTACCTGATATTGAGGTACATACTTTAGAAGTTTGGTGAACTATTCTGAGTACTCATTCACCAATAGGTCTCCTTGCTTAAGATTCTAAAAATATGTAAGCTTTTGGTCAAAGTATAACAATGGAAGCCAATATGATTTGAATAGTGTTATAAATTTCTCCTATGTGGTGGTGGTCAAGTTAAGATTCATTTCCAAAGTTATATTGGCCTACCATGTAGCTACTTCACTAACTAATTGGTAAGCTCCCTAAACTACTTTAATAACTTCAAATTATTTTTAAATCTTGAATTACTTCTCTATCTCAGTCAACCATGTTTTAACTTTATCTTCCATAATGATTCCATCAAACTTAGGTGGATTCACCTTTTTCATATCTCTAGCCAATTATACAACTACACATGATCTCACATCCTAAGGCACTTCCTCATGAATTTTATCTTAAGGGATTTATTGCTCAACAGGATGCTCTTCATGCACATCATGATGGGCTTCCCCTTCACGTCCTTGAATTTCTTGTTCCAAGGCTGTAATTCGGTCCCTAATTTCATTGATGGCTGCAAGAATATAATGCAAATTTATTTTTTACTCTACAACAAATTGGTTAGGATCAAATAGAGGGTTATTATCATTAACATTTGAAGGACACTTTCTAGATTCTCTGTCTCACACCATTCTCTATTTTATGAAATAGAAGGATACAGAAATGTTAGTGGACTCATTAAGTCCTAGAGTTCAAATTGCATTTTTGATACCATAATGTAACATCCCCACTGGAATTTACTAGACTAACATAATTTTATTATAATAATTTACACATATTCAGCATTAGAATTCACCGCAAGGTTTTTAATTAGTGATAAAAACATACTGAATATGTTAATATTAAAATAGGAATATAACAATCCATTTAGTTACTGTTCACTATGTGTAGACACCAAAAATTAGCACAACATGATCCTGAATGTCAAAACAACCCTAGACCTCCTTAGGACCCATTTGGGACCAATTTGACCCTATGACCACTAACCAAGCCTAACTGTAGTTAGTTTGACCAAAGTAGCTTAACCAACCTTTTACCCACTTTGACCCTTCACCCTCAACTGTCGATGGTCAGGATGACCACCAACGGTCACCTTGACCATCGATGGTCAGGGTGTACCTCCTTAAACAACAACATGCAAACCATTTGCCTTGCTTTTCCAAAAATAACTTATATTAATCTACATACAAATTCATGCATGAATGAGTTAAAATTAGGAAGCCCAGTTAACGTCTTGTTGAACCTTCACTTAAACCTCTTGCCTATGCCTATAAGAAGAGAGGAGCAAGGAGGTGAAATCCATCTATAATTATTATTAAAAGCTTGTGCATCTAGAGTTCATTTATTGCAGGTCAATCACCATCAACAATCCATCGATCCAACCATCATGTTAGAGAGCCAATTTAGCACTGTAGCTCTGCCAAAGTGCCAAGTACCATTACTTTGACAAAATCATGTCAGACTCTACCAATGAGTCAACCACCTCAATCAACCACCCAGTCAATTTTTTTTAGGATAAGTATTTATTTTCAGTATTCAATTAGTTTTTTTGCCTTTCACACTCAGCCCAACACTAACCCATTTCCTAGAATCTCACTTTGTGATCTCATCAATCAGCCATTTACTAACCCAAGCTTACATATAGTAACTATCGATGGTTGTCTCAAGCACTGATAGTTTGCCCAACCATCGACAATCATCTTGATCGTCGATGGTCACCTTAACTGCCGATGGTCATCCTAACCACTAATGGTTACTATGGTAGGAAATAACAAGTTATTTCCACCTACCTACCCTCAACCAACTCTAGTTTTTATGTCCTTACCTGTTCACATACCCCTACCTGATTTTCAAAAAATATACTGGAGCCATTTAGTACTAGTATTGATTCACCTATCACTATATTAGTCATTTATAGTCTATTGATTTAACAAGCATTTCTTGCATTCAATTTTAGTACCTTTTGATTATTGATATAAGTACTTTCTATTCTATTTTATAAACTTAATTATTTAAAACATGTGGATTGACAACCCCTGAGGAAACTATTGATTCTAGGATCTAGCTAATGCTAGGCAATCCACTCAGCTATCTATCTAACTAACCATTTGATTTAGTGTTATCTTATTTACAGGTCATCCTCCCAAGCCAAAGAGGAGTTATTTATAATCATCTAATTTAATGTGCACACAATCAAATAGGTTTTTCAACCATACCCATATTTAGTTTCTTCTTCTTTCATTCTTGAATTATAAGTTAAAATTCACTAAAACATTCAGGCATGCCTAATGGGACCTTGAGTCTTTACTTTGGGTTCCTTTCCTTGGCATATGTATGTTTTTCTCTCTATCTGTGCTCATTAATGAAACTAAAATTTATTTTGGGCTTAAAATCAAGTTCATCCATTGCTTGCTTCTAATTTTAGCTCATTTTAAATTAAATCATAGTTCATCAATTAAACATAAAAAAAACTCGAGATAAGGCTTGACTAGGATTTCATCACCTAGTGGTAACCTTACCCTTTCCCGACAATCTTACTTGGAGGTCATTACCAAGGGGAGAACCAACTCAGCTCTCTGGTCGATTATAAATTTTGGAAATTAGTATATATTCGCTAAGAACCTGACATCTTTATCACTATGGTATGTGAAGTGAGGGGGTAGGCCCCAATACCAAGCCATGTATTGATTCCCAATACAAATATTTTTGAGCACCTAAATACCTTGAAACCAACCATAGATTGCTTCTATAGTACCTAATCTATAAGCCAACTTCTATCACACATTCTCATAACTTAAGGCATAATCCACAAGTGAGACTAAAATTAACCACATGATTGCAATGTACTCTAGTGTGTGTTGGGTTTCCTTGATCATTTTCTTGATTTCTCTCTATTTGAGTTGTAAGTTTATTTGTGTTTTCCACTCATCCTTCTTACATGGTTCTTACTCATCAACAATGAAGAGACTTAGCAAGTTACGACCCATCTATAGATTATCTAGTCTCCTCTACATCTTCATCTATGGAGTATATCTCAGATACTGAGAGTTCTCCTCATCATTCTGATGCTTCTAGCATGCCTTTAGATAATCTCCCAAGGTGAACAAAACTTTGTTACCTTTTTGGATAATAATCTAATAACTTTAGAACATTATCTTAACATAATAGCTCACCATACACCCATTTTAGTACCACCTACCAATCCACCCTATGACATGTCATTAGGATTTTTAGGACATTCTTCTATTGCCACTATCACCACCCAATCATTACTTACTCAAGCATTTCACTTAGCTAGCAACCCATCTAACACAACTATGTAGAACCAACTAACTCAAACTTCTAACACCCAAACACCTCTTAGTCTGACTAACAATTCTTCCAACATATCTACCACCCAACCTTTACCTACCCATATTCCAATTACTACTGAAGTACCTGCAACCACTATCACTACCATTCCTCTGGTTATCTCCACTCCACTTAAAAATGTAGTGGCACCCATACCTTCTACCTTACCACCTATTGCTACTAGTGTTACCACTTATCCCTTACTTATGACTCAACCACCCACAGCCACTCGGTGATATATACCCTCTACCCAACAACTGATGACCACATATTCATAGGTGGCTTCAACCCAACCACTTGTGATCCCTTACCCATACATGGAAACTTTTCAACCTTCGGTAAACTACCAATATGTCACTCAACCCCAACCACAATATGTGATTTATAACCTTTTAGGTGTACCACCATGAATAGACCTAATG
Source organism: Torreya grandis (assembly GCA_037957365.1). Taxonomy (NCBI): domain Eukaryota; kingdom Viridiplantae; phylum Streptophyta; class Pinopsida; order Cupressales; family Taxaceae; genus Torreya; species Torreya grandis. Next base: position 883,204 of record JARHVA010006517.1, on the reverse strand, counting down.
AAGATGATCATAGACAAGATGACAACTATGGAGTCATCTATCTCTAGGACTCATAATCTCCTATCTTATGACCAGATTTATAACGAGCCCATCCACCCATCTGTGCCTATTAGGCTATATCCTCCTCAATGGGAACTTCCCAAGTTCTCCAAGTTTTAGAGTAAGGAGGATCCCTAGTAACACCTTAGGGCATTTAGGCATTCATGTTATTTGTTTAGCTATGATGATGCCCTCCTTTTTTGTACTTTTGCTATGTCTTTGTCAGGACAAACATTGGATTGGTATAGTACCTTAACCAAGTATTCCATCTTCTCTTTCACCCAACTAGCTCAAACTTTCTTAGACCATTTTTCAATAAATATCTCAAAGAAGGTTTCCATAACTGACCTTTACACTATCCCCCAGTTTGATGATGAATCTATTGCCAACTTTGTAGCTCATTAGAGGAGCCTAATCAATCAACTTTACTTTTCCCTACCTCAAACCAAACTCATAGAACTCTTTGCTCAAGCATGTGCCAAACATATCTCCTTTCCACTATGTGTTCATAGATTCCAAACCTTTGATGAAGCTTTTACCATAGCACGTAAGCTAGAAAACAAAGCCATTGACAAAGGAAAGCTAAAACTATAAAACAAGAACTATATGTACAAAATCAATGAGGTTTCCTCCTCCTAAATGAACAACTAAACCAATACCAAGAATAAAATTAAGGGTACTACAAATACAATTGTCCTTAAATCCATTTCTCCATCACCTACCAACCAACTGAATTCCTCTGGTTCATTGAAACAAAACATGAGAATCCAAAACTAGAACACCTAGAATCAATTTACTCCATTTGGAGAGTCTTATGCTTCGATCCTAGAGAAGCTATTGAAATCTAATATCATACAACTTCCTCCTATCAAACCACCTCAATAATTTGATTCTTATCATCTTGCACCTAGTTGGTATAATGAGAATGATTTATGCACCTTCCACCGAGTAATAAGGCATGATGTTAGTATGTGTAACACCTTCAAGAGCGTTGTCCAATCCCTCATTGATAAGGGATAGATTGTGTTGGATAACCCCAATGCACCTTAAAACCAAGCCCTTGAAATATTTAGGAAGCCTATCCCAAATCACATGCTTACCATAAATGAGAACAACATAGTTGAGTGCTTTCATGATGCCCATACTGTTAACATGCTTCTTGGCACAGTCATTATTGAAGAACCTACTGGTCAACCTATTTGTTCCTCACCCTCCCCACTTATTGGGGTCGTAGAGTTACCTTTTCCTCTTTTGGAGACCTAAATTGAGGAAGCATCCCTTCCTCTTCCTCCACTTGTTGAGGTAGTGGTGCCATCATCCCCTTCTTTGATTGACATACCAGAATAAGCACCCATCTTACCTTCTCCATCAACCATCGAGCAATTTGCTACCCCTTCATAGAGCATACCTGAAGAGGAATCCCCCATGTCTACACCTCCTAGATAGGAGTCACTCAATCAAATCTTTCATCCTTTTATTGAGGAAAAGGATGAGATTACCACCCCTCTATCTCAACCTATGGATTTATCTTTTAGGTGCACTATCTAGGGAAAAAAACTAGCTTACAAACCATTCTCTAGGTTAGTGAATAAATTGGAATTTGTCTCCAAAATTGACATGGATCGAGCCACCTTTTGGTAATAATTAGGGCTAACTTATATCACCAAGAAAGAACATCTAACCATACCTTTAGCAGACCAACCCACCACTTCTATTATCTGAATTCATACCCTATCAACCAAACCAATAGTAACTTCTACCAACCCAAATTTTTTGAAGCCATCTAAAGCACCTCAACCCCATGAAGCTAAATCACCTTCTCCAACCAAGAACCTTGGCACCTTCCCTAAATAGAGTCTTAACCACCCATCTGTGAAGGTGGAGTTTACCCCATAAAACTCAATAACCAAGTGCTAACCCAAATCAACTATGGGATTAGAAGTACTAAAAGGCCAAAGATCTAAACTCCTACCTCCCTCCACCTTGTCCTCTATCTTGGGGCCTCATCCCTCCACTTTGTTTATAAATATGGTTGTCCCAACCAAGGCCCAACCACCATTATTGGTTACACTAGCACACTTGCTTTCTGACACACCTATTTTCACTAAACTATCAATAACCAAACTACCTATCCTAAAACCTCCTACCTCTGCTTTCTCAACTTCCACCTTACCAAAATCAAAACCACTAACCAAATGCACTACCTTAGCCAAACCATCTATCCCCCAACCCACTCCTAAAAGAACTTCCACCTTACCAACCAAGACCAAAACCCCTACACCTTATCCACCTTTATCTAAGTCCTACTCCACCATTTTCCAAAAGTTATTGCAAGGTTATTGCTTAAATCTACCCCCTATCAAGCTATTCGACCCTTTCAATTCAAAACCCACCTGGTATAATGACCACCATATGTGCTCCTATCATAGGACACTAGGCATGACATAGAGAACTGCAAAGCTCTCCAAACCATTATACACTAGATCTATGATGAGGATGATTTATTAATAGATGAACCTCCACAAGCCCTATACCAATCCAACTAAAAACAACACCCTCTACCCAACACCTACCTATTCCTCCACTCTCACCTTAGAGTGACGAAGAGTCCAACCAATTTCCTACCATAATTCCTCCCTCTATCCATACATTCATGTGGTTACAAGAGCAAAACAAAAGGATAAGGGGAAGGCCAAGGTCTCCATCCCATAGACATACCCATCTTCTACCTCCCAATAAAACCCTACCCAAACACCTTCACCCAAATCCAAACCTAAGGTATCTATCTTAGGTGCCTCCCAATCTAACCCCTCTAAGTCCAGCAAGAGAATGGTGATTAAACAAATCCACCAGACCTCTAAAAAATGAGCTTATATGAGTTGATTACCACTTCTCATCATCACCAAGCAATGATAGAGGCATTGCAATCAGTAGAGGCCCAACCTAAAGACCCTCAACCTCTGGTAGCCTTTATCAATACTCTCTAAATTTCCAACCTTATTACCTTCAAGGATTTGGAAATACCTTTTATCTATCTAGATAACCTAGATCCCATGTCTTTATTGCTACTTACATCAACCAAACCAACATTAAATGGGTCATGATTGATGGGGGAGTTAGTATTAACATTATCTCCTCCCATGTCTATAACCAACTTAAACTTTTAGACAATGTCATATATGAAACCTCAGCCATCTTTTGATCCTTTAACATCACCATGACTACTACCCTAGGAATGGTTGTCCTTCATATCTATGTAGGGCCTCACACTCTCCCAAACTCTTCTATATAGTGGAAGGTGATTTCTAATACAATGTTTTGTTGGGATGACCTTGGATCTGCTCCATGGGTTGTGTCCCCTCTACCCTACATCATTGCATTAAATTTGAGAATGAAGTCTAGGTCATCATCATCCAAGCTAATCCAAGTCCCTTCTTGACATGTAACATGACCTACTGACCTAATAATGTCCTCTTACATCCATCTAGCATACCCTCCTTAACCAAAGACAAGACCTCCACCATGAAAGAGGAAGTCACTAGCTAGCTCATCCATTCCCTCTGAATAGATCCCCACCTCAGACCCTTTAGAATCAATATTTCACTACCTTTCACTGGGGAAATATCACCTTTTAGCCCTTGATGCCTTCCCTACTCCTCATGTGTATGTAAACTTACTAACCATCCAGGATGTGACCCTAATGTTGGAACTATTTTTCCTTTTGGGCTTCCCCATATCCAAACCCATTTCATCTATGGGGGACTTGACAAACTTGTCGGTGCTTCCAACACCTCTCTTTCACCTCATCAATTTACCAGCAATTTTTCCTACCTAGATAAATCGAGCTTTGCTAAGACATACCTCCATAGGTATGCTTAGAAAGGATTTGGTCTTAGTTGATATGAGCATTGCCCACATGAGTTGATTTTCATCAAAATCAGAAAGCTTCATGAGAAGCATGACCTTGGTTTCAATATACCTACCAGGAAGCAAACCAAACCACCTACTACCACCATCATTGAGTAGGATACCCCTTCCTCACCAACCTCTCCTCCACATACATGTGAGGATGATGACATCATCCCACCTAACTTTTTTTTTCATCAGCATGATCAACATCAGACCCCTAACTTATCAAAAGGAAGGGGCAATTTTAACCATCCCTTTGACCCATCTTGAGATGATAAGTGATCACTCCCCTACCATTAACACTGTTCAATGCCAAGATGATGATTTCATTCTCACCTACATTGGTGCCTTAAACTCTTTCATTCATAAATCCCTTCCTCTTAAGACTTTGACTATGTTAAATGAATCCACCATAGATATCAACTTGGGTACTCTGGAGGAACCCTGCATTGTCAAAATCAACCAATCATTGAATACCAAGGAACTTTGAGATTTTACCTCTTTCTTCCAAGATTACAACATAGAATTTTCTTGGTCTTATAGTGACATGCCTAAAATTAACCCCACCATCACTACCCATAACATAGTCACCCACCATGATGCTAAGCCTATCAAGCAAAAACTTTGATGCATGCAACCTTGCATAGCCCTTCTCATCAAAGAAGAGATTTAATGTCTCTTATCTGTCAACTTCATTCAACCCATTGACTATCCCCAATGGGTCTCGAATGTCATGCTTATCACCAATGCCATAGGGGGACTATGCATTTATGTGGACTTTCATGACCTCAACCTCACTTGCCCCAAAAATGATTTTCCTCTATCGAGCATCAATTAGCTAGTTGATCTTACAGCTAGCCACAAGATGTTATCCCTCATGGATGGATGCCTAGGTTACAATTAGATCCTAATTACACTCAATGATTAGCACAAGATTGCATTTACCACCCCATGGGGGACCTTCTGCTATAGATTCATTCCTTTCGGGTTAAAGAACACTGGTGCAACTTACCAATTTGCCATGACTTACATCTTCCATGACCTTATCCATAAGATTGTTGAGGACTATGTGGATGACCTTCTCAAAAAATCCAAACTCTAAAAGGATCACTTGGTAGTTATTAAGATCATCTTTGATTTCCTCATCCACTATCATATCCACCTTAACCCCAGGAAATGCATTTTTGGGGTTTTGTTAGAAAATATTCTAGGTTTTATTATCTTTCTTCATGAAATCTAAGTTGATCCCACTAATATCAAATCAATCCTTGACATGCTTCTTCCAAAAAACCTTAAGTAACTCTATAGTTTACAAGGAAAGCTTCAATCCATGTATTTCTTTATCTCCCAGATTTCAGACTGATGTCAACCCTTCTACCACCTTCTAAAGAAGGATGTATATTTTAAGTGGAATAGCGACTGTAAAAAAGAATTTGATTCACTCAAAAAGTACCTTTTATCTCTACCTATCTTTACCCCTCCCAAGGATGACCAACCTTTTTACCTTTATATCTCCACAACTGACCACTCTCTATGGGTAATGTTTACTCATCAGGATGATCAACACAAAGAGAAAGCTATCTACTAAATAAGATTCACACTTGTAAAGTATGAGACTCGATACACCCATACTAAGAAGCTTTGCTTAGCTTTAGTCTTCATGGCCACCAAAGTTCACCACTACCTACTTAACTTGAAAACTTATGTCATAACTAATACCAACCCACTCAAGCACATGTACTCCAAGCCATACTAAAACCAGTGCATGGCCAAATGGATCATGCTTTTAGTAAAATTAGACCTTGATTTCCTTCATCAAAATTCAATTAAATTCCAAGTCATTGCTAAACAATTGGCTAAATCACCATTAGCAGACAACCAGCCTCCTCCTCTTGAGTTCCTCGATGAGTCCATCACGACCCTCTTTCAAATGAAATTCACCTATCAAGTCACCATGTTATTTGATGGATCAAAGTGTCAACATGGTGGGAGAGCTGGTATCATCCTTATTCCCTTTGATGATGAACCCCTTCCTTTGTCTTTCAAGTTTGATTTTGAATGTACCAATAATATGGCTAAGTATGAAGCCCTAGTCATAGGCCTTTAAACTGCCTTAGCCTTAAGATTCAAAACAATCAACATCTTTGGTGATTCCCACCTTATGGTCAATCAAATTAATGGCTCCTACCAGTGTAAGAATGATGTTTTGAAATAGTACAAACAATTAGTTGATGAACTCTTGACATCATTAGCACACTATTGCATCTAGTCAACCCTATGATTTACCAATAAATTTGTTGATACCATAGCTTTCTTTGCCTCTTAGATCCCATATGCACCCTCTGACTCTAAGCTATCTATCATTATCCATAGACTTACCTATCCTTCCTATGTCAAACTAGATTCTTCCACCATTTTTAATGTGGAGGAGACCCAACCTGACCTTTGGTATCAACACACCCTTAACTACCTCAACCTTGCCATCATTATTTTTGGCCTTTCTAGGAATGAACAAAGAATGTTTATCCAGAGTACCTCATGTCATACCATTATGGGAGGAATTATTTATAAATTTGGCTTTGATGGCCTCCTCTTCCATTGCCTATGCAGTCACAAAGCCTCTCGTGCTATCAAGGAAACCCATGATAGTATATGTAGGGGACACTTTAGTGGCCTCACTATAGCTAAATTCTTCCTTCACCTCAACTATTACTAGCCTACCCTTAAACAAGACTATTATGATTATGTGAAAAAGTGTGTTAAATGCCAACAACATGCCAATTTAAACCATGTACCTATCCATAGTCTTCATGTTTTTACCAATTTCTATCCCTTTTCACAATGGGGTATAGACCTTATTAGTGAAATTAACCCCCATTCCTCATAGTGACACCATTCTATCATCACTAAAATTGAATATTTTACTAAGTAGGTAGAGGGTATTCCTCTAGTCTCAACTGAGGCAAAGAAGACTATCAATTTTATCAACCATCACATCATCTACCATTTTAGTGTTCCTTACAATATTATCATTGACCATGGTAATTCTTTAAAAAAAAAGCAAGTCTAAGGTCTATGTGATGATTTTAGTATTAAGTTAAGCTTCTTCTCACCCTATCACCCTCAATCTAACAAATAGGTTGAAGCCTATAACAAAACTCTTAATAACATGCTAACTAAAATGGTTAATGTATCTGGTCAGGATTAGCATTTGCACATCCCCTTCACCTTATGGCTATATCGTACTAGCATTAAAACCCTTACAAGTGCTACACCCTTTTCTCTTGTATTTGGAGTGGAGGCAATCTTGCCTCTTGAGGTCTAAATCCCATCTCTTCACATATCTTTGCATGATCTCATTACTGAGGACAATTATCATTAGCATCGCTTAGCCTAGCTTGAGCTACTTGACGAGCGTCACTCAGCAGCCCTTACCCATCTTCATGTCTATCAAGGGCACATCAAATGTGCCTATAATAAACACCTTAAAGTGAGAGAATTAAACATCATAGACTTCATCCTAAAGGAAAATCAACATATCACCAATATGGAAAAAAGAAAGTAGAGTAAGTTTGTTTTCAATTGCCTTGGACCCTATATCATAACCCACAAGTATGGATCAAGAGCTTATTGGTTGTCTTCTCTCAAAGGCCACTAGAACCTGAGCCTCTCAATGCTTCATATCTACGTCCATTCTTTTGTTAACAAGGATCAAGTTCACCTTTTGTTTTACCTTAAAATCATCCCTTAATCTCAATCACATTCATCTACCTAGTTTAGGGGTAACTGATTAAAATTGAAACATGTGATTATCCATCATGATCATAGCCTAATATTTAACAATGGATACCATAGCTCTACCCATGACATGATTCTCATGGTACTTTTTGCCCCTTTATTGGGATGGATTTCCATGATCGTTGTCACCTAAATCTCTTCACACCTAATCAACCTCTTGTGTTTTTAGTTTTGCTTTAATAAAGGTGAGCCCTTAAGCCTATATAAGCATGTCTATGTTAATAAAATTAAGCAAGAAAGAATTAGAATATAAAAATAATAATAATCATGGGTCATTCCTATTATTTATAGACCTCTCCCTTGAAGGATAGTTGCATCAACATACTTAAAATTTCATAAACATAAGGTATATTTTTCCCTCAAAGGACAACTATTACAAAGCCTTGAACAAAACAAATAAACTTAGACCACTCCCTTGAAGGATGGTTGAGTAAAGCATTTGTCAAAAGCATAACAAATTCTTGGAAGCTTCCCACATTGATCAACTTCCCATATACAACAACACAACAAAAGACCCATTTTCAAAATCACAACATAATCAAACTAATTTTAAAATCCACAATTGGGTCTCACATAACATAATAAGGTGGAGACCACAATCTATTTTCACAAGTAGACTTCCTACGTTGATCTATCTACATCTTGCATGACATAGATTTGTCTATACTGGCTCTTCAGATACCTATAGAAGAGGGATGCTAGTGTCACATTAAGGTCCCATTTTCATCCATCTCCCCTATAAGCAAGGGATTTTGAGCTTACTTAACATTATGTGGTGAAGACACATTTTTACCAACTAATGAATGCTAATGCCAAGCATTTGAAGGGCTTCTGTTCATTAAGCCAAACTAACATTGGTTTTACTCTAGTCCTTGTCCAAGAAGAAGCATTGTGCCCTTTTCTTATATTTTTGTGACTAGTTGATATTTTCATTATGGCATTAGTCTCTTGATAATATTCTTTATTCTCCTATCTAGTGTTGTTAGTTAGCTTACCTCATACACAAATTAACAACAAGCATATCCATGTGTGTCATAAGCAAACACATAACCATAACCATAATCATGATCATAACGAACATCATCACATCATAACATCCATGATAAATAAAGCAATCAACCATTTTCTTAAGCACATGTCTAAATCTAAATAATTAGGCATATACTCATTAAAACTCAACATGTCATAATTATAACCACAAATCAAAACCATCTCATACCTAGCTAGCTAAGTCTACATCAGTGTCTAGCAACCATAACATAAAGATAATCCATAAGCAATATAAGTATCACATCATAAGCATTAAACATCAATGCAAATCATTCACCATGAGCATAAGCAATTAAAAAATCATATATATATATCTCATGAGTCAAATAACACCATAATGTGTATAAATAGATAGACATATCTCTCTCTCAACATGTACATCTCACTGCATCGGTTCACAGACCAGAATCAAAATGATATACAACATAAATGTCATAAGCTATGTCCTATCTATGCCCTAGGGGTACCACTATCTCCTTGAGCACCGTGATCCTGGTGCCTGCACCCTACTATAGCTATCAATCCCCCAAAATGTACCTATCTATTTGGCTATAGATGTTGCCCAATGCCCTAGTGTCATCACATTATCACTGCCTGACAAACTCACTCTATACTCACCCCAACATGGCTCCTTAGGGCATCAACTCAAAACTATAGCCTCATAATACCATAACTCCTCTACTATAGCTAGGTATCATTCCATGGAAATGATGCTTGATGGTTCTACTTGTGCCACTAATCCTCCTCTTTGCCTCAGGGAATCCCTCTCTTATGTAATAAGGGATAGTGAAGCCCTTATATGGTCCCTGTCACCTATAAGAGTCACAACCTGACCCTATAAATAATCCACTCGACCTTGTAGCACTGATCTATGCTTGTAAAATAGCTAATGCTACTCCTACTTATCTATCAGGGCCAACCCCTTACACATGTGCCCTTTGGTCCCCTCTCCTAGCTAGGTCCACATCCATAGACCCCCTACCACCGTCACCATATCCAATATATACTACCACATATAACACCTGGTACCATGCCATGTACCCATATATAAATCTAACATCATCTATCTGTGACCTAGCTAGTAGCTCCTCATGGTTTAGCAAATTCAGCATGGGATGTGCCTCTAACAATACAATCTATGAGTCATTACACATATACCTTGGAAAGACACTTGGAATACCTTGTACTAGGCCAAACTGTCTGTGCACCCTATCAAAAGGGATAATATCCACCTCCCCATCCCACCTACTGCATATCCATCTATAACTTTGTAGGGAGAGTGTCTACCTCCTGTAGCCAAGCCACACTAGAAACTGAACATAAGGTCTCCAAGTGATATCTCTAATCACTAGTGCACTTAATGCACCCCTAAACCAATCCACATCATGGGATCCTCCTCTTACACTTGATATGGTGAAGTCACCTCTCCACTACATGAACCCAAATGGGTACTCAATCTACGTGTATCATACCCACAACAATCCCACTGGCCTCAATACCTAGATGTTCTCGTAGGCATAGCAATGTAGAACTAGGCCAACACTGATACCATACCTCTGGTGGGCATTAAACCCCCATAGCTCCCTATATATCTATACCAAGAGAATAGGTACCCAACTGAATATAGTCAGCCCTAGTAATAAATCCATCAACACCCCTAGTAGCAAGTATGGGAACCTCCTATTGTTCGAGTCAAGAAGGGCAAAACATGAGACAACCATCATAAGCATCGTCATGAGTCTCCTCTCACTTGGAGCCCTTTCATATAACATGTTGTATCTAAACTGACCAAAATGCCATTAGACTTGATCACTATCATATTCATACAATAACTCAATGTAATCCTCCCACTCCTCTCATTTATGTGGTAGATTAGATCACCTTAGAGTAGAAACCATGTGATCCTATGTATATCCTCAAGCAAGATTTTCATGTTGTCAATTAGTAGTAGGAAGGTGTTCATAGCAGGATTCCATCTCTTAATGAGTGCTATGATCATAGAGGCATCCTGAGGCACATCTAATAGTGCCTCATCACCCCTAAACTAACCTCCTCCATGTGGGCCCAGTTGGCTAGGGTCATCCCCTAATGGATATCTATGAAGATGAATGGTACTCAATCATGCATTTATATCTACTCCCTCACCTATAATGACTCATTTAGACATAACTTAGTCACCTATGCCATTATTACCTACCAACATCTTGCCCTTTAACTTTACATAGTGACCTATTTTTCTACCCATCCTACCTATCTACCCAATACCTACCAAATTTACCCTCTAAACCTACAAGGTCAACCTATACCTAGTAACTACCATCTAGTTTGTCTTAAAATTTTTAAACATTTATCAAAAACCTTTTTTTCACTAGTTAATCACTGACGGTCAGGTACCTTTTTTTCTTAGGATGTCGACCGTTGATGGTTGAGCCTGACTATTAATGGTCATTGTGGGTGTTCTGCAAGTAGAATATCCAACACCTAACCTACCTTAAAAACAACTAAAACTTCTTACCTTGCTACCCTAAGGTACCTACCCACCCAACACCTCTACCCACCCAATAAATTTCCCCTTTCACCTGTAAATTTACTTGAATTCCCCAAAAGCCCTAACTAGGGCATAAACATTCAATAATACCATAAAAACCTAATGCAATTACAAAATAAAGATATCCTATCAAATGCCTACCTTATTCCATAACCATCACTATGGAGTCAGTCATAGACATGCCCATCCTCATCTGTATCCATGTACTCCTTGCATCCTCATTGGTCCACTCAGTCCACTCTCTACCTTAGTAGGTAACTCCTCTTTAGCAATCACTATCAATAAGATTCTCCCCACAAAATCACAAGCACTATAGCTCCAAAGTCAATAGTAGCCAATGGTTAAAATGAGTTATAAGTAATTCATTTTTTACTTTTGACCCATGGCCTTTTAGGATTTGCACCCTGGCCGTCGATGGTCAAGGTGACCATCGATGGTTGCCCTTGAGCACCCTAATCATCAATGGTCAGATGGCTCACCCTTTCTAATTTCACATTGTTGGGTTAATATTTTGTCATCAACTAACTGACGGCAAAATGGGTATATCAACTGCAACATAAGGAGATTTAATCAGCAAAATGTGTAGGTCTACCACATCATAAAGAGATAAATCTATCCTCTCATCAAGGGGAGATTCCCTATAAACTACTATATACTAATATAAACTGAAAATACACTCAGGGGTGAAATCATACCATCCATCTCTCTTTTTTTAGAGATGATGTTCACAAAGAAAAAGAGAATTATTGGGTAATTGTTGAAGGCATTTCTCTTCTTTTAGAAATGATGTTCAGAAAACCAGAGGAAGACTTCTTGGGTAGTAACTGTAACCATAAGAAACCCATGAAAGCACAAAGTCTTTCATTACTTCTCTCACTAATTTAGGACAAAGTAATACAGTAGAATGAAGTGTAGCACAAAGTTTCCACTTCAACTATAATAGAGTAAAATATTACAAAGGATAAACGTAGCTCAAAGTCTCTTCAATATCCTTTATAGTAAAACACAAAACACACAACAAACTAAAGACAATTATGGTAGCACAATGTCTCCCATAGTCAGCTTCAGGACACCTTCCAGGTTATTTCTGATAGTTTTGCTTATTTGATTAAATGGACAAGACTGTATTTAAGAAAAAAGATATAAGAATAATTTCCTAGATAACACAAGCTATTTCAACACAAAGTTTGAAAGGTCACTTGCTTTCTCATTCACTTGATAAAATATGATTAACAATCTGAGCTCAAAGTCTTAGGAATGCCTTTCAATTTGGGCAGAGTTTCGCTTCTAATAATAGAGAGATCCCCCTCTCTAAAAAATGAGAGATTATAATATATAGCATCCAAAGAAAGACTTGGGCACTTGTTTTCATGAAATGACCCATGCTACATTGAATGCATTAAATATTATATGAAAGGGCCATGCTGGAATAGGTTATCGACCTTAACTTTGGCATTCTAAATCATCTCAAATGTCTTCTCCTAAGCATGGGTTGCCTGGTCGTCTTTATGATGCTTACATGACTATCCATTCGCCTTTACTTAATGAAGAAAAATAGGCCATGCCATTGAATGTTTATGTTCTATGAGGTCCACCTATTGGAATAAATCTTCTATAGATATTTCTGGATTTTCTATAGTCGTTCCCTCTTTCCTTGCTACATTTTGTCTTTTCCTACTGATCTGAGCTCTCAGGACTATCTTCTCACTTTCTGCTGGCACCTTTGACTCCTTTCTTGGCTAGTCACTAAGTTTGTTCTCAGGTCTAAGTTCTTTTGAAAATCAATGGTTATTCCATCACCCTAAATTTGACATCTGCGGGGACGTCACCGATCACTTGAACCACTTTGAACCTTAAACCTTGAACTCTTTTAGTTCAATGGTTCAACGGTTCAATAGTTTGACATTTCAATGTTTTGTAAAGGGCCATGTTCACTTAGTTTTATTCTTCAGTTGAACCATTTTTTATAATCTTCCACTTCATCCATTCGCTCGAAGCTTTCGCTTGAACTTTGAACTCTTTGAACCTTTGAACTCATTGAACCTTTAAACCTTTCAGAGGCAGGGTTCAATGGTTCAATGGTTCATTCTAACTCTTTTGATCCTTTTATTCTTTAAGTCCATTGAACTCATTGAACTCGTTGAACCTTTGAACCTTTTTAGTTCAAGGTTTAATGGTTCAATGGTTCATTTTAAATCTTTGAATCCTTTTATTCTTTGAGTCCGTCAAAGTCGTTAAACCTTTGAACTCATTGAACCTTTGAACCTTTCAGAGGTGGAGTTTAATGGTTCAATAGTTCAATGGTTCATTCCAATTCTTTGAATCCCGTCGTTAAGTCCTTTGATTGAACCTCGGTGATGAACCATCCTTAAAACACTTAGGAAATGCCTTAAGTATTTTGAACTTCCCTTTGAGAAAGCCCACCTGTTGAACCTATGATTTTTTTAGCTGAAAAGGCTTGAGTTATTTGAAAAACTTAACTGCTCAGAACATTTTTTTGATAAAGAAATAGAGCATTTTGGCCTGTAGGACCAAAATGGTCAGCATGTTGTCCACAAAAATAAGTGACATATTTTGGGAATAACAACTAGCTCTAGTTGGGAAACTTCCATCGATTGAGATTTGAAGCAATTGAAGGGAGTAGAATCTAGACTCTAAGTGCCTTCATTTATGCCATTGGGCTAGGGAGTCATGCTTACCCAAAAAGAAAGGCACCAAAAACAAATGAACAACATAAAACAAAGAAATACTATACATATGTACAATTGGACTTATCTGATACTTCAAGGATTGGAGTACTTCAGATGCTGCCCACAGTGAGGCAGTGAAAATGGTGTTCCGTCTTGATATTTTAGCAAGAAACTATTTACACCATTTAATTGATGAATGGCAAATAGACCTCTCCATAAGGAATCCAATTTTCCATGCATTCTTTTTGGTTCTCTCCTCTTGTCCCACAACAAGACTTGATCTCCAATCTGAAAATCACAAATCCTTACTTTCTAGTCAAAGAGTTTCTTTTTCAGACTTTGATGTGTAGCAATATGATCCACCACCATAGTTCATTGCTCCTTTAATTCAGTCAAACACATGATCTTTTTGTCGATGGAACTTTTAAAAGTTGAATCTTATACTACCTTTGCCAACTTTAATGCTGGTAATTCCAAGGTGATTGGTATCTCTGCATTTAAACCATACAAAAGTTAAAATGGTGACATACCTATCGCCCTTTTGGGTGTAATCCTATCTGCCCATAAAGCGTCAAGCAATGCTTTATGCTAGGTTCTTTGATTATTATCTATCAGCTTCCTAATAATGGTCACTAAGTTCTTGTTTCTTGATTTTGCTTGACCATTTCCTTGCGAATAATAGTCAGAAGAGTGGGAGAGGATAATCCTATAATAGTAGCAGAATTGGGTAACTTCATGAGAAGAGAAACAAGCTGTATTATCTGTTACAATCTTGGTTGGGACTCCAAACTGAGAAATAATATTTTCCTTAAGGAAATTACATACCACTTCTGAAGTAGCATGCTTGACTGGAATGGCTTCCACCCACTTGGTAAAATAGTCTATGGCTATGAGAACATAGTCATGTCCAGCACTCGAGGATGGGTTTACAGTGCCAATGAAATTAATTCCCCTTTGCTAAAAAATTTCTTTAATTACCATAGGCTTGAGAGGTAGCACGACCAACTTGGGTTTCCCAATGAACTATTGACATAGCTCACATCTACGCACCCAAGTGTATGAATCTCAAAATAGAGTAGGCCAATAGTACCTAGCTCACATAATCTCAAAATAAAGTAGGCCAATAGTACCTAGCTCACAGAATCTTATAGGCAGTCACAAGTGTAGAAAAATGTCCTCCACAAACTAAATAATGGAAAGACTCCAAAAATTTACTCTATTGTACTTTATCCATGCAACAAAGAAACACCTCATCAATGATCCTCTTGTACAAACCATTGTTCCACAGGACAAAGTTAGCGGCTTTCAACTTAACAGTCCTCTTTTTTTATGAGATAGGTGAGCAAGACATTCACCATAGGTAAGAAAATGAGAAATATTAAAATACCACTCCTTCGTAGTGGTGACAAAGAGAACTGTAGGCATGTCTTCAACCTCTATTTCTTCATGCCTTACTTCTTCTGGTATATTATCAACAATTAATTGGCATAGACCTCTTCCCCGCGCAAGCTTCGTAGATTTGATAACAAGATCAAACTCCTAGATTTTAGCAATCTAATTACCCTTTTTAGTTCTAAACTCCTATTGAGTTAGAATGGACTGTACTTTTGTATCAAGAACTAGAGCAACAATGTGTGAGTTCAAGATCTAAAAATAGAAGTGTTTTACTGCCTTAACCACAGCATAAGCATGCTTTTCCATGTTTGAATATTTTAGCTCATGAGCTTTGAGAGGATAACTCATAAAAAATATGGGGGACTCCACACCTTTTTTGTTCTACTGAACCAAAATGGCTGAAAGCGTGTGTTTAGAAGCATAGCTATATATCACGGAGTCTTTGGTGTAATCAGGATAAACCAGGATTGGGGCATGGATGATAGCTTCCTTGATGTCTTGAAATGCTGACTTGCCTTTTTCAGTCTAGCTAAAATTAGTTTTACCCTTCATCATGTTGACAATATGGCGAGTCTTTTCTGTAAATTTAGGAATGAACCTTCATAGAAAATTCACCTTTCCAAAGAAAGAATGGACCGCAGTATTATTAGTAGGAAGAGTAAGATCTTAAATGGATTTGACTCTTTTTGAGTCAATCTTTATGCCTTCTCAGGATACAGTGTGATCGAGAAGTTTACCTTCTGTAACCCTAAAAATTTACTTCTTAAGATTAAGAGAAATACTATTTTGCTAACATTGCTCCTGCACTTGTTGTAGATGATGCACATGATCAAGATGATGTTTAGCAAAAACTATCAAGTCATCAAGGTATACCATAATGAACTTCCCTATTTCATTTCTGAAGGCAAGATCTATCACTCTCTAGAAGGTGGCGCCAGCATTGATCAAGCCAAAAGACATTCTATGATATGTAAAGGTGCCCCAAGGTGTAGTGAAAGCAGTCTTATCTTGGTCTGTTTCACCAAATTTTACTTGATTATATCCCAAAAAACTATCTAACATTGATAACATCTCTGTGCCAGTTACTATTTGCAGCCGCTGATCCATGATGGGCATGGGATAGCTATCTTTTAAAGATGACTGATTTAGATTTTTGAAATCAACACACATGTGAATTTCTCCATTCTTCTTTCTCACAGGGACTATGTTCACAATCTAGGCATAATGATGGATTGGGAAAATAATTCTTTCATTCAACATTTTTTGTATCTCAGAAAGAATAGTGCCTGATATCCTGGGGTTATACTGCCTTTGTTTCTGCTTGTGAGGTAACGACCCAATCTTGAGAGGAATTTCATGCTAAATTTCTTCAGACCTGAGAAATTTCAGATCATCATAAGAGTATGCCAAAATATCAATGTAATGGCGAAGTAGGGTAATGAATTTGAGTTTTTCATCAGGAGTGCAATAATTTCTGATGTTGACCATTTTGAGATTATCTTCTGTACTCAAATTTATTTGATCAAAATTTTTAGAAGATTTTGAGTCCATTTGTGGCTTCTTGATACACCTATCATGCTCATTGAATAGCTTCTCAAGAGAAACTAATCCTTTGGGAATTTTATTTCTTTTGAGCTGAAAGAACTTTTCACCAATTTTTAAATTTGTTTTGGGAGCTGATTCCCATGGTGGAGATTCATTGCCTTCAAAATGAAGCTTCTCAAAGATGTCCATCTATTTCAGAAAAGCAATGATTTGGTTATCACCATTAAATACCTACCAATGTTCAACATTATTTGGAACACTTGGTTGAAAGACCAACTCAATAGTGTACTTGTGCTCTTTGAAATCTTAGTGAGGAACCATGAGAGTTGTAAAGATGGCCAAGGAATCTGCTCAATTATTGAATTCTATGGGCATGGTAGAAGTACTTAAGACAATCCCACACTAAATTGTGATAATGTCACAATCTTTTATTCTTGGTTTGATACAAATTTCTCACCTGACAAACCACTAGCTCAGGATCTCTCTGAGCGTGAAAAAGTTTGATGCCTTTAGCTTGAGCAGCCTTTAATCTGAGCAGCAAATATTCATACTCGATGGTGTTGTTGGTATTGCTTAATTGTAACTTGTATGAGTAGGGAAAAATATCTCTTTGAAGAGATATCAAAACAACTCTAGCTCCAAAACTAGTAGAAGAATTGCTGCCATCAAATTCAAGAATTTTGACATCATTAGAATCTGATCTCCTATCAGATTTTTCTTCATTAGGGAGGGAAGATCTTTTTTTATCTGTACTTCACCCTACCAATTATTCTGATATCTTTTCTGAATTTTTTGTATTATTACCTAGTAAACTCTTGTCTTCTGAAATAGAAACATCTTCAGTAGACAGAAAGTAATTACCCATGTCTGAAGATTCAAATAGAATTTGAGCTTTAGGGGTTGATATTTGGGTGATAATGTATTTTGACTCCTTCTCAATAAGTAGCCTTTGCATGAAGCCCTTGACAAGGATTCTCACCTCAGATAGGTGCATGCTCAACTCTCCACCAACATCCTTACAAAAATTTCACCCAAGTAGAATGCCATAGGAGGCTGAAATGTCAGCCACCAAGACTGTCATTTTAATCCTCTTATCTAGGAAGGCTGTGAATGCAAATTAGGCATGTTTGATCTGTCCTAAAAGGGGCACTTATTTATTTTCCATGGAGAAACGTCTAAAATTTTTAGTCAGTGTGAGCCCGAGAGAGTCTGCCACCTTGGCGGGCATTACATTGTAAGAGGCACCAGAATCTATAATGCAGTTGTTCAACTTATGACCATTTATCAGTAGGGAAATGTAGAAAGGCTATGTCTTCTCAGGGGTAATAGGAGGAGTAATGATACGATTGTTTCGGGTAGATGTGTTTTTTGGGGGATCATGAGTTACCTTTAAAACATCTTGTCCTATAGGGATGATTTTGTTCTTGATGCACCCAACTAGCCTATCCAATTGCTCAGAGTTGGCCTCTAAGTATTCAAATTTAGATATTTGAATTTTGGTCTTCTTAGTATGGTCAATTATATCAAATGACTGAAAAGAACTAGGAATAGAGGAAGGAAGTCCATCATTCTAGGTTTTATTGGGTGTGGTACTGGTCTAAAAAATTAAAGCAGAAGGTGCAAGATTGTTTGAGGTACTTACTTTTTTATTGATCACCGGGTCCTTTGATTGGAAAGGTAGAGAAGTCCCTCATTTAGCAATTGAAATTTTTGGTCGAGAATCTTCCCCTATTTTTCTCTTATCAGTTTGTTGAGTTGACTAGTTCTAGGACCTAGTAAATATAGTGTATGATCCATCAAACACTTCTCCTTTACTTCTTGCTTCATCCTGATAATTCAAAAAACCAATGTTGGAGTTGCCAGCTAATTCTTCTTCACCTTCTGCAAAGATCAGCATCATCTTCTTGGTTTAACTCAAGTTCGAAAGAGAAATCATGTTTAGCTTCATGATAACCAACTACTGAGTTAGTTAGTGTTGCTTCAATGACAAGCTTCTCTGGTGGGGGAGGAAGGTAATTTGGTTGCCCTTGATTTCTAGCAGTATTGCCTTGATATGACTAAATGGGAAACATCCTCCTTGGTATATCTTGATAAGAAGGAGGAGAAAACATCCCCCGGACCATTTGTTTTTTTAGGGCTAGCAATTCATTTGCTAACTTTTGCACCATAGGATGAGTGGTGCATGCAAAAAAAATTTTAGAAGATGAAGAAGATTTATTTCTGTTAGGATCTCTTCTTATCTTTCCTACCAAGATAAGATCATATTCAACCTCAGTGGCCAAAATCTGAGCTATAGCAAGATCTATGTGGCCAGCCTGCCTCAACAGGAAACTCACTTTAGGAAGCTAAAAATTGACGAAGAAGCATTTAAGATTTTCAAGTGTTGGCTAAGCAATGGTAGGAATCCTATTCCTCAGCTTGTCAAATTTAGCAATGAAGTCTCGCATGGGTTCATGAGGCTCCTTCTTCATTTGCGTAAGCTGAGCTAATAGGGCATGTGCATCTTCTACAAGTTTGAATCTATTCTCAAACTTAGCCTTGAGAGTGTTCTAGTCAATCATTGTTTGTGCTTGTAGATGATAAAACTAGCCTGCGACAATGCCTTGCAATGTTTTTACAAACAATCTAGCTGCTATGTCTTCATATTCAACACCTATCACACCACAGGCTATGCAAAAGGCTACAATATGTTCATCAAGATGAACTCTCCCATCACTATAAAACTTGTGAAAATTCTTTCTTGAACTACGGGGTAATTTATTTTTTGGTTGGGTTAGATTCAGAGGACCAAAAGTATTACCCTAGGGGACTTGAGCTACCATGATATGACTGTTGAAAGGAGGGATAACAAATCTCTATGGGATATGTATAGATAAATCTCTATTAGCAGAGGAAAGAGAAGCTTTGCTTGGTATTTGGGACCTGATGTTGATAGGAGAAAAACTCGTAGTTCGCTGAAGGCGAGATGGTGGAGGAAAAAGATCAAAATTACTTAGCTACACCAACTAAAATACAAGGTCAACAATACCTCGAGATCTCTGGCTTCACGTATATGGTGGATCAGCCAAAGTGTGAAATAGAAATGGAAAAGAACTAGAACTACTTCAATTTGAAGATTGAGGCTTCAAACTACTTGCTTTTTCCCATTGGAGTCGCCAAAAACTATTGGGTGAATATTTTGTCATCAACTACCTGATGGCAAAATAGGTATATCAACCACAGCATAAGGAGATTTAATCGGTAAAATATGTAGGTCTACCACATCATAAAGAGATAAATCTCTCCTCTCATCAAGGGGAGGTTCCCTATAAACTACTATATACTAATATAAACTGAAAATACACTCAGGGGTGAAATCATACCATCCATCTCTCTTTTTTCAGAGATGATGTTCACAAAGAAAAGGAGAATTCTTGGGTAATTATTGAAGGAATTTCTCTTCTTTTAGAAATGATGTTCAAAAAACTAGAGGAAGACTTCTTAGGTAGTAAGTGTAACCACAAAAAACCCATGAAAGCACAAAGTCTTTCATTACTTCTCTCACTGATTTAGGACAAAGTAACACAATAGAATGAAGTGTAGCACAAAGTCTCCACTTCAACTATAATAGAGTAAAAGATTACAAAGGATAAATGTAGCTCAAAGTTTCTCCAATATCCTTTGTAGTAAAACACAAAACACACAACAAACTAAAGACAATTATGGTAGCACAATGTCTCCCACAGTCAGTTTTGTTGGTTGAATATTTTGTCGATCAGCGCACTGATAAACAAAATAGGTCTAATCAGCTAAAGTAGGAAGATTAGTCATCCAAATGTGTAGTTTTACCACATCAGAAAGACACTGATCTCTCTTCTCATCAAGGGGAGGTTCCCTATAGGTATGCTATATATATATATATATATATATATATATATATATATATATATATATATATATATATATATATATATATATATATATATATATATAAAGCAGAAAATAATACTCATGGGTAGGACAAACCATCCATCTCTCTTTCTTCAGAGATGATGTGCACAGATCAAAGGAAAAACTCAAGGGAAATGATAGACAGTACTTCTCTTCTTTCAGAAGTACTATTCAGCAAACCACAAGAATACTCCTAGCAGTAACAATAAAATGTAGCAAAGGATGTGATAACCAGCAAATTGAGATGCAGCACAAAGTCTTCACCTGGATTGCTCAAGAGTAAGATACGAAGGACAATGAGGGCACAAAGTCGCCTCAAGGTCCTTTACATAGAAATGAAAAGAACACACACTAAAGGCAATTATGGGGGCACAAAGTCTCTCCACAGTTGACTCTTTAAGACACCTTCTTGATTGCTGTCACTAATTATGCTTGTTAAATTAAAGGAATAGAAGATATATTGAAGAAAAAGACATAAGAACAATTTCCTCAATAACAAAGATATTACAACACAAAGTCTAAAAAACCAATTGCTTTCTTATTCCAATAACAAAATATGATCAGCAATCTAAGCTCAAAGTCTCAGTATTACCTTACAATTTGGGCAAAATTTTGTTCTGATTGTCAAAAAAAGATATCTTATTACAATCAAAGAAAGTCCCTTATATATCCTCTTCAAGAAGGACTTGGGAACAATCCATACATCATTTTGCATTGGAAACTATTAAGGAGACACACTGAAACTTAGGGGCGCTTTACCCATTTGATTTTATCAATGCAAGGAAATAAGTCGCGCTTATTGAAAGTTGCAACTTCCAATGTTCACCTGGAGATCTGATCTTATCTTCATCATTCCTCCTTGTCTGGTTAATTGAATTGGGTCCTGGATTTAAATTACTATTCTATTCCTTCTCCACTTTTTGCTGGTCTTGGCTTTGAGTTTTGTGAATGTATTTTGGTTTGTATGTTTAAAATATCAACGACTAATTCACTGTGTTAAATTTGACGTTTCTAGGTGCGCCATTCCTTTGTCTTCTTTTAAATTTTTTGTTTGGTACTTTTCTAGATTGCACTTGCCCTTTCAAGCCTTAAGAAATGACTCATTTTGAGTTGGGAAGAGCCTCCCGCAAGGGTATCCACCCTTCAGGCAGTCTTTGAATGGCCTTCGGGTTTCTTTGAACTTTGGCGATGAACCATTTTGTTAAACCAAGACAGTGAACCAATTGGTTGAACCAAAAATGGTTCAAGCCGATGGTTCAATTTGAATGAACTGAGCTGATGAACTAATTATTAAACCAAACATTGAACTTGGTTTTGAACCATGTCTTTGAACTAACCATCGAACCAAGGCTTTAAACCTTTTCGTTGAACCAAGACGTTGAAACAAATTTTAGTTCAACGGTTCAAACAAAGCTTTGAACCGATTGACGAACCATTTGATTAAACCAAAGAATGAATCAAATGTTGAACCTACTGCTAATGCTTGCCGATGGAAATTTTTATTTGAACCAAGGCAATGAACCAATTCTGAAAATGACCAATTGTTAGAAACCAATTCTTTTGATTGAACACACCTGTAGAAGTCATGAAGCCCGTTGAACTTATAGAAATGACCCTGTTTGCAGTCCATAGATTTCTGAAAAGCTTGAAAAATGAGGAATTTGAATGCCCAGGACAAAACTTGGAAAGGGAAGAGATAATTTTGATCTGTAGGACCAAAATGATTCAAATATTGTCCCAAAAAATAACTGATATTTTTTGGGGAACAACAGCTGGCTCCAGTTGAAGAACTTCTGTCAATTGCAAAACAAATTGAAAGGAGTAGAATCTAGAATCTCCAGTGTCTTCATGTGTACCATTGGGTTATGGAGTCATGCTACCCAGAAATGAAAGGCTTCAAAAATGAAAACAAATGAAACAAAATATAATTAAAAATTGTACAAATATACATATATACATATGCAATGATCTGATACTTCAAGAGTTGAAGTGTTTCAGATGCTGCCCATTGTGGGGCAGAGAAAAGAGTGTGCCATCTTGATATTTCAATAGAAAGCTATTTTCACCAATGTGTTGATGAATTATAAATGGGCCTCTCCAAAGGGAGTCAAACTTTCCATGCATCCCCTTTGGTTCTCTTCTTTTGTCCCAAAACAGGACTTGATCTCCAATCTGAAAATCACGATTTCTGGCCTTCTAGTCAAAGAGTTTCTTTACCAGACTTTGATGAGCAGCAATTCTATCTACCACCATGGTTCTCTATTCTTCTAGTTGAGTCAGGCACATGATTCTTTTGTCAAGAGAACTCTCATATGTCTAATCTTCATTGGCCTTCGCCAATTTCAAGGCTGGTAACTCCAATGTGATTGGTATCTCAGCATTAATATCGTAAAGAAGTTGAAAAGGAGACATACGAATTGCCCTCTTTGGTGTGATCCTGTCTACCCATAGAGCATCAACCAATGTTTTATGCCATGTCCTTTGATTATCATCTGCTAGCTTTTTGATAACAATTACCAAGTTCTTATTGCTGGATTTAGTTTGTCCATTTCCTTGTGGAAAATAATCAGAAGAATGAGAGAGTGTAATTCCATAATGAAAATAGAATTACGTAATCTCTTGAGAGGTGAAACAAGCTGCATTATCAGTAATAATTTTGAGTAGAACTCCAAACCTAGAAACAATATTTTCTTTGAGGAAGTTGCATACAACTACTGAAGTAACATGCTTAGTTGGGATTGCTTCTACCCACTTAGTGAAATAATCAGTTGTTGTAAGGACATAATCATGTCCAACACTTGAAGATGGGTTTATTATCCCAATAAAATCAAGTCCCCATTACTGGAATGGTTCCTTTATGATAACTGTCTTGAGAGGTAGGGCAACCAACTTGGGTCTTCCAACAAATTGCTGACAGAGTTCACATTTTCTCACCCACTTATGTGCATCTTAGAAAAGAGTTGGCCAGTAATACTTGGCTCACAGAATCTTGTGAGCAGTCACATAAGCTAAAAAATATTTTCCACAAGCCAAATTATGGAAAGATTTCAAAATCTGGGTTTGCTGCTCCTTATCTACGCAGTGAAAGAATACTCCATCTATGCTTCTCTTGTACAGGCCGTTATCTCAAAGGATAAAATTGGTAGCTTTCAACCTGATAGTCCTCCTTTCTTTGTAATATAAATGAGCATGACATTCACCATAAGTCAGAAAATAGGCAATACCTGAGTACCATTCATTGGTAGTGGAGACAAAAAAGACTATTGAAGTATTTTCTACTTCAACTTTTTCATGCTGTGTATCTTTTGGCTTATTGTCAGCCATCAATTGGCATAGGCCTTTACCTCTAACCAGCTTTGTCAACTTGATATCCAGATCAAATTCTTGGATCTTTGCAATTCAATTACCTCTCTTTGTGCCAAACTCATGTTGAGTTAATATAGACTTGACTATAGTGTCAGGAACTAAGGCAGTAGTATGTGAATTCAGAATATAGAAGCAAAAATGTGTGACTACTTTTACCAGCACATAGGCATGCTTCTCTATATTTGAATAATTCATTTCATGGATTATTAGAAGGCAACTCATGAAAGAGATGGGGGATTCCATACCTTCTTTGTCCTGTTGAACAAGAATTGCTGAAAGAGTATACTCAGACGCATAGCTGTATATAATAAAATCTTTGTGGTAATCTAGACAAACTAAGGTAGGGGCGTGAGCAATGGTAGTCTTGATATCTTGGAATGTTGATTTACCTTCTTTAGTCTAGTTGAAAACAGTCTTCCCTTTCATCATGTTCACAATATGTCTAGTCTTCTCAGCAAATTTAGAGATGAATCTCTGTAAGAAATTCACCTTTTCGAAGAAAGAATGAACAACATTCTTATTTGTGGGCAGATTAAGCTCTTGAATAGACTTGACTCTGTTTGAGTCAATCTTTATGCCTTCTTTGGACACAATGTGTCAAGGAGTTTCCCCTCTGTTACTCCGAAAATAGACTTTTTAGGATTTAAGAAAATACCATTCTGGTGGCAGCGCTCCAACACTTGTTGTAGGTGGCGTACATGATCAGATTGATGCTTTGAAAAGATTGCCAAATTGTCAAGGTATACCACTATGAATTTACCAATCTCATCTTTGAAAGCCAAATTCATAGCTCTCT
Organism: Torreya grandis; assembly: GCA_037957365.1. Lineage (NCBI taxonomy): Eukaryota > Viridiplantae > Streptophyta > Pinopsida > Cupressales > Taxaceae > Torreya > Torreya grandis. The sequence continues at coordinate 858,138 of JARHVA010006517.1, read as the reverse complement.
GAAAAGTAGCACCAACATTTATTATACCAAAAGGCATTCTCTTATATGCAAATGTACCCTAAGGCATAGTGAATGCAGTGTTGTATTGGTCTGCTTTACCAACTTCAACTTGATTATAACCTGAGAAACCATCTAGCATTGATAACATCTCTGCACTTGTCACTGTTTGAAGCACTTGATCCATAATTGGCAAAGGATAATTATCCTTCAAAGATGCTTGATTCATATTTCTGAAATCTACACAAATATGAATTTCACCATTCTTCTTCCTTACAGGCACTATGTTTGCAATCCATGTAGAATGATGGATTGGGAAGATGATTCTAGCATTTAACATCTTTTTTATCTTAGACAGAATAGTACTTGACATTTTTGGATTATATTGTCTCAATTTTTGCTTGTATGGCATTGAGTCGGCCTTGAGAGGAATGTTATGGCAGATTTAATCTGGTCTGAGACACTTCAAGTCTTCATAAGAATATGCTAAGACATCCATGTATTGACAGAGTAAAGAAGTAAACTTGAATCTTTCTTCAGGGGTGCAACACTTACCAATATTGATCATCTTGAGATTTTCTTCAGTAGACAGATTCACTTGTTCGAATCCTCAAGAGAAACTCGAGTTTGTTTGCTGTTGTTTAATGAATCTATCATGTTTGTCAAACAACTTTTCAAGAAAAACCAGGCCTTTGGGAATTTTGTTTCCTTTTAGCTGCAATAATTCTTCATTTATATCTGAGCTGAATTCAGATATAGTTTCATTCTTCTGAGGTTCGCTGCCTTCAAAACATAGCTGTTCAAAGTTATTTTTTCATTCTAAAAAGGCAATGATTTGATGATCATCATTAAACACTTGCTAATGATCAACATTGTCAGGAACACTTGGCCTATAAACTAACTCAATGGAATATTTGTCTTGTTTGAAATTTGAATGAAAAACTAAGAGAGTTCTTGAAACAGCAAGTGCATCAGCTCTGTCATTAGACTCTCTAGGTATGGCAGAAATGTTAAAAGCATCAAAACTTTTAATTTGGTCCCAAACCAAGTTATGGTAGTGGTGTAATCTTTCATTCTTAGTTTGGTATAAATTCCTCACTTGGCAAACTATTAATTTAGCATCCCCTTTGGCATGAAAAAATTTAATGCCTTTTTCTTGAGCAGCCTTCATGCCCAGCAACAAAGATTTGTATTCAGTTGTATTGTTAGTGTTGTTGAACTATAATTTGTAAGATGAAGGGAACATATCTCCTTGAAGAGATATCAAAACAATTCTAGCTCCTGAACCATTAGAAGAATAGCTGCCATCAAATTTTAAAGTCCATAATTCATCTGATACTAACTTTTCTTCATAAAAAATGGAGAATCCTTCTTGGTCTATACTGTAGCCTACTAATTTTTTTGCTATTCTTGTTGAACTAATTTTTGAATTAATACTTTTAGGTGTTTCATGCACTTCATCTGTAGATAGAAAATAATTACCCATACCTGTAAATTCAAAAAGAATTTAAGCTTCGGGAGTTGATGTCTGAGTGACCACAAATTTTGCTTCCTTTTCAGGAAGCAATCTCTTCATCATGCCTTGGACAGGGATCCTTGCCTCAAATAGATCCATGTTTAATTCGCCAACCACGTCCTTGCAAAAATTTTGTCCAAGCAAAATGCCATAAGATGCTGAGACGTTAGCCACCAAGACAGTCATCTTGATTCTCTTGGCTGGGAAAGCTGCAAATACAAATTGGGCATCTTTGATTTGTCCCAGCAATGGTACTTGCTTATTCTCCATGAAGAAACATCTCTCAAATGTTTTGGTCAGTGTGAGACCAAGAGATTCAGCCACTTTAGCAGGCATGACATTGTCTGAAGCTCTAAAATCAATGATGCAATTATTCAGTTTATATCTATTTATTAGCAATGTGACATAAAAAGGTTCAATCCTACCAGGATTAGTAGGGGGAGTGGTGACAAGGTTATTTTTGGTGGGTGCATTTCTGGCAGCATCATGTGTTACCTTAGGGATCATTCATTTAACATGTATGTTTTGATTTTTAACACATTGAACAAGTCTGTGTAACTACTCGGGATGGGACTACAGAAATTCAAATTCAGACATTTGAATTTTGGTTCTCTTTATATGGTCAATGATATCAAAAGCCTGGAATGAGCTGGGAGTAAAGGATGGGAGTTCATCTTTTTGATTTTTTAAAGGTGGAGGATTGGACTGTGAAATTGAAGTAGAAGGCGTAGGGGTATTTACCTTTCTTGAAATCACTGGGTCCTTTTGCTGGAAAGGAAGAGTGGATCCCCGCTTAACAATTGAAACTATTGATTGTGATCGCTCTTCTGATTTCTCTTTATCAGCTTGTTGAGCTGATTGATTTTTAGACTGGGTGAATACAACATATGACCCCTCAATTGCATGGCCTTCACTTCTGGGTTCATCCTGATAGTTCAAAAAATGAATATGGGAGTCGCCAGCTAATTCTTCTTCTTCCTCAATGAAGAGATTAGCATCATCTTCAGGATTTAACTCAGACTGGAATGAAAAATTCATTTTAGCTTCAAAATATCCAACTGCCGAGTTGTTTGGAGGTGCTTCAAGGGCAAGATTCCTCTATGGGGGAGGAAAGCAATTTTGCTATTCTTGATTCCTGGTAGCATTGCCTTGGTATGCTTGATTCTAGAAAGTCCTCCTGGGCATATCTCTGTATACAAGAGCAGATGACATCCCTTGTGCCACTTGCTTTCTTAGAGCTAGCATTTCATTTGCTAGCTTTTACACCATTGGGTCAATAGTGACTTCAGGGGAGTACTCAGAAGATGAAATGGATTTACCTTTATTAGGGTCTCTCCTTATCTTTTCTGCCAAGATAAGGTCATCTTCTACCTCAGTAGCCAAGTCCTGAGCAACAACAAGGTTTACGTGTCTGGCTCGTCTCAGCAAGAAACTCACTTCAGGCAATTGTGAGTTGATGAAGAAGCATTTGAGGTTCTAAGGTGTTGGCTGAGAGGCCAAGGGAATACTGTGCCTCAGCTTGTCAAACTTGGCAATAAAATCTCTCATAGGCTCATGAGGCTCCTTCTTCATCTGAGTAAGCTGGGCCAGCAAGGCATGTGCATCTTATACAGGCTTGAATCTTGCTTTGAATTTGTCTTTCAAAGTGTCCCAATCAGTCACTAACCCAGCCTTTAGGTGATAGAACCAGTCAGCAGTAGCACCTTGTAATGTCTCCATGAATAGCCTAACTGCTATATCTTCAAATTCCACCCCTATTACCCCGCAGGCTATGCTGAAAGCTACAATGTGTTCATTGAGATAAACCTTCCCATAACTAAAGAATTTAGGGAAAATTTTTCTTGAACTGTGTGGAAGCTCATGCAGAGGTGGAGTCAAATTTAGGAGACCAAAAAAATTACCCTAGGGTCCTTGAGCCATGATTTGATTATGCAAAAGTGGGATCACTAATCCAGGTGGAGTGTGGGCAGGCAAGGCTCAACCAGCAATTCATCCAAGTTGAGATTGTGGAGGAAACAACTCAAAATTACTCTGTCACACCAACTCAAAAGTAGGGTCTACAACACCTTGGGATTTCTAGCCTCTGGTATATCATGAAGTTTTTAGATTTTAGAACAAAAATTAGAAAAGAGCAGGCTCTGCTTCAGCTTGAAGTTTGAGACTTCAAACTATGCACTCTTTCCCCAGGGGAGTCGCCAAAAATTGTTGGTTGAATATTTTGTCGATCAGCATACTGATAAAAAAAATAGGTTTGATCAGCCAAAGTAGGAAGATTAGTCATCCAAATGTGTAGTTTTACCACATCAGAAAGACACTAATCTCTCCTCTCATCAAGGGGAGGTTCCCTGTAGGTATGCTATATATATATAAGTAAAAAATAATACTCATCGGTAGGACAAACCATCCATCTCTCTTTCTTCAAAGATGATGTGTGCAGATTAAAGGAAAAACTCAAGGGAAATGACAGACAATACTTCTCTTCTTTCAGAAGTACTATTCAGCAAACCACAAGAATAATACTAGCAGTAACAACAAAATGTAGCAAAGGATGTGATAACCAGCAAATCGAGATGCAACACAAAGTCTTCACCTGGATTGCTCAAGAGTAAGATACGAAGGACAATGAGGGCACAAAGTCGCCTCAAGGTCCTTTACATAGAAATGAAAATAACACACACTAAAGGCAATCATGGGGGCACAAAGTCTATCCACAGTTGACTCTTTAGGACACCTTCTTGACTGCTGTCACTAATTTTGCTTGTTGAATTAAAGGAACAAAAGATATATTGAAGAAAAAGACATAAGAACAATTTCCTCAATAACAAAGATATTACAACACAAAGTCTGAAAAACCAATTGCTTTATTATTCTAGTAACAAAATATGATCGGCAATCTAAGCTCAAAGTCTCAGTATTGCCTTACAATTTGGGTAGAATTTCATTCTGATTATCAAAAAAAGATATCCTATTACAATCGAAGAAAGTCCCTTATATAGCCTCTTCAAGAAGGACTTGGGAACAATCCATACATCATTTTGCATTGGAAACTGTTAAGGAGACATGCCAAAACTTAGGGGCACTTTACCCATTTGATTTTATCAATGCAAGGAAATAAGTCGTGCTTATTGAAAGTTGCAACTTCCAATGTTCACTTGGTGATCTGATCTTATCTTCATCGTTCCTCCTTGTCTGGTTAATTGAATCGGGTCCTGGATTTAAATTACTGTTCTGTTCCTTCTCTACTTTTTGTTGTTCTTGGCTTTGAGATCTGTGAATGTATTCTGGTTTGTATGTTTAAAATATCAACAACTAATTCACTGTGTTGAATTTGACGTTTCTGGGCGCGTCATTCCTTTGTCTTCTTTTGGCTTTTCTATTTGGTACTTTTTTGGATTGCACTTTCCCTTTCAGGCCTTAAGAAATGACTCCTTTTGAGTCGAGAAGAGCCTCCCACAAGGGTATCCACCCTTCAGGCAGTCTTTGAATGGCCTTTGGGCTTCTTTGAACTTTGGCGATGAACCATTCTATTGAACTAAGACATTGAACCAATCGGTTGAACCAAAAATGGTTCAAGCCGATGGTTCAATTTGAATGAACTGAGCTGATAAACTAATTATTGAACTAAACATTGAACTTGCCTTTGAACCATGTCTTTGAACTAATCGTTGAACTAAGGCTTTGAACCTTTTCGTTGAACCAAGACGTTGAACCAAATTTTGGTTCAATGGTTCAAACAAAGCTTTGAACCGACTGACGAACCATTTGATTGAACCAAAAAATGAATCAAATGTTGAACCTGCTGCTGATGCTTGTCGATGGAAATTTCTATTTGAACCAAGGCGATGGACCAATTCTGAAAATGACCAATTGTTAGAAACCAATTCTTTTGATTGAACACACCTATAGAAGTCATGAAGCCCGTTGAACTTGTAGAAATGAGCCTGTTTGTAGTCCATAGATTTTTGAAAAGCTTGAAAAATGAGGAATTTAAATGCCCAGGACAAAATTTGGAAAGGGAAGAGATAATTTTGATTTGTAGGACCAAAATGATTCAAATGTTGTCCCAAAAAATAATTGATATTTTTTTGGGGAACAACAAGCTTTAGGACACCTTCCAGGTTATTTCCACTAGTTTTGCTTTTTTGATTAAATGGACAAGACTGTATTTAAGAAAAAAGACATAAGAACAATTTCCTAGATAACACAAGCTATTTGAACACAAAGTTTGAAAGGTCACTTTCTTTCTTATTCACTTGATAAAATATGATTAACAATCCGAGCTCAAAGTCTCAGGAATGCCTTTCAATTTAGGCAATGTTTCACTTCTAATAACAAAGAGATTCCCCTCTCTACAAAATGAGAGATTACAATATATAGCATCTAAAGAAAGACTTGGGCACTTGTTTTCATGAAGTGGCCCATGCTGCATTGAATGCATTAAATATTCTGTGAAAGGGCCATGCTGGAATAGGTTATCGGCCTTAACTTTGGCATTCTAAATCATTTCAAATGTCTTCTCCTAAGCATGAGTTGCCTAGTCTTCTTTATGATGCTTACACGACTATCCATTCACCTTTACTTAATGAAGAAAAATAAGCCATGCCATTAAATGTTTGTGTTCTCTGAGGTCCACCTGGTGGACTATTCCACTTATTGGAATAACTCTTCTACATATATTTCTAGATTTTTTGTAGTCATTCCCTCTTTCTTTGCTACATTTTGTCTCTTCCTGGTGATCTAAGTTCTCAAGGTTATCTTCTCGCTTTCTACTGGCACCTTCAGCTCCTTTCTTGGCTAGTCGTTGAGTTTGTTCTCAAGTCTGCATTCTTTTGAAAATTAATGGTTATTCTATCACTCCAAATTTGACATCTATGGGGACGTCACTGGTTTCTTGAACCACTTTGAACCATGAACCTTGAACTCTTTTGGTTCAATGGTTCAATGGTTTGGCATTTCAATGTTTTATAAAGGACTACGTTCACTTAGTTTTCTTCTTCGATTGAACCATTTTATGGAATCTTCCGCTTCATCCATTCACTTGAAGCTTCCACTCAAACTTTGAACTCTTTGAACATTTGAACTCATTAAACCTTTGAACCTTTCAGAGGCAGGGTTCAATGGTTCATTCTAACTCTTTGGATCTTTTTATTCTTTAAGTCCATTGAACTCATTGAACTTGTTGAACCTTTGAACCTTTTTAGTTCAAGGTTCAATGGTTCAACAATTCATTCTAACTCTTCAAATCCTTTTATTTTTGAGTCCGTCGAAGTTGTTGAACCTTTAAACTCATTAAACCTTTGAACCTTTCAGAGGTGGGGTTCAATGGTTCAACGGTTCAATGGTTCATTCCAATTCTTTGAATCTTGATGTTAGGTCTTTTGATTGAACCTTAACATTGAACCATCCTCAAAACACTTAGGAAATGCCTTAAGTATTTTGAACTTCCCTTTGAGAAAGCCTGTCTATTGAACTTGCAATTTTTTTAGCTGAAAACGCTTGAGTTATTTGAAAAACTCAACTACTCAGAATATTTTTTTGATAAAGAAAGAGAGTATTTTGGCCTTCAGGACCAAAATGGTCGGCATGTTGTCCACAAAAACAAGTGACTGATTTTGGGAACAACACACCTAACCAAACCTTTTTCCAGTAGCACCAAATCATTTACCCACCTATGGAGACCACCTTCTCCACCCATGCTGACCACCTCATCACCTCACTATTGGTTCATGTTTGACCCAACTAACATGCATTTTATGACAAATTTTACCTAATCTTTTGACTACAACAAAAGCATTACCATGTTGACTATCTTTTGAGCTTATACTACCTTGCACTTACCTAACTAGATTATGTCTTCTTGGGAGCACTTCCTACCTCAGATACCCATGATACTTGACCTATTTGTGTTTTCATCAAGAGTAGTTCCTACCTTGGATACCCATGGAAATACAAACATTACCTAGGAAACTTGTGAGTGTTTTTAGCCACCATGCCTAAAAGCGGTCATGTGTTTCACTTGTCACTTTTTCTTTTAAGCACCGACCTTTATTTTTACGAATATGGCAACCTAGTCAATGCACAATCTTAGCTATCACACCTTTTATTGTACATTACATGATTATTTGTGCTTTAATGCCCAACCTCTCATTGACCTTCATGATATTAACCTTAGTCATCACCTTCATCTACCTTATCAAACGTGTACCTAATTCTATTTTTCTTCATCGACTCCTATTTTGAGGGAGAACTTCTCCTCCCATACTTAGGGCAACCAAACCTGTGACCAACAATCTATTTTTGTTTTACAACTTATTAATTCAAAGCCACATAATAAAAAGGGTAAAATGTAGAGACCAAAAATATGCAAACCATGATCTTGAATGTTGAAACACCCCTAGGCTACATTAAGACCCCTTTGGGACCAATTTGACCCTTTGACCCCTAACCAAGATGAACTATAGTTAGTTTGACCAAACTAGCTTAACCAACCTTTTACCTACTTTGACGCTTCACCCTTGACTACCAATGGTCAGGATGATCATTGATGGTCACTTTGACCATCGACAATTAGGGTGCACCTCCTTAACCAATAATATGCAAACCATCCACCTTGATTTTTCAAAAATAACTTATCGTAATCCACATATAAATTTGTGCATGAGTAAGTTAAAATTAAGAAGCCCAGTTAACATCTTATTGAACCTTCACTTGAACCTCTTTCCAATGCCCATAAGAAGAGAGGAGTAAGGAGGTGAAATCCATCTGTAATTGTTATTAAGATCTTATACATCTAGAGTTTCTTTGTTACAGGTCAGTCACCATCAACAATACAATGATCCAACCATCACATTAGAGATCCAGTTTGCTGTTACATCTCTACCAAAGTGCCAAGTACCATTACTTTATTGAAATCACATCAGACTCCACCAATAAGTCAACCACCTCAATCAACCATCTGATTAGCTTTCTACAAGATAAGTATTTATTTTTGGTATTCAATTACTTTATTTGCCTTTCACACTCAATCCAACACCAATCCATCTCCCTGACTCTCACTTTATGATCCCATCAATTAGCCATTTACCAATCCAAGCCTACACATAGTAACCACCGATGGTTGTCTTAACCATCGATGATCTACCTAACTACCAATGGTCAGTTTGACCAATGACGATCACCTTAACTGCCTATGGTCACCTTAACCACTGATGCTCAATATGGTAAGAAATAACAATAAGTTATTTCCACCTACCTACCCTCAACCAAATCTAGTTTTTTGTGTCCTTGCTTGTTCATAGACCCCTACCTAATTTTTTGGAATAGACTTGAGCCATTTAGCACTAGTATTGATTCACTTATCATTATATTAGTCATTTATAGTCTATTTCTTTAGCAAGCATTTCTTGTTTTCAATTTTAGTACCTTTTGATTATTAATGCAAGTACTTATATTCTATTTTATAAAATTAATTGTTTAAAATGTGTGGATTGACAACCCCTGAAGAAGCTCTTGCTTTTGGGATCTAGCTAACGCTAGGCAATCCACTTAGTTATCTATCTAACCAACCATTTAATTTAGTGCTATCTTATTTTTAGGTCATCCTCCCAAGCCAAAAAAGAGCTATTCACAATCATCTGATTCAACATGTGCACAATCAAATAGGGTTTTCAACCATACATGTATTTAGTTTCTTCTTCTTCCTTTCTCAAAATACAAGCTAAAATTCACTAAAACACTATGAAATAAATAAGTAAAATTTAATTACAAACATTCCATAAAGTAATTACATAATTTCATCCATGATTGGTATAATATTACAACCACTTTTGTCAATGTATATATTTTTAAATAATTACATTTTTATCAGGAATAATGTTTCAATAATAAATACAATACTAGATATAAGGCTCCATGGAGCATGAGTCTTACGAACTCTAGTATCTATGGTAATCTCAAGTGTAGTATCCAAATAAGTACTATTGTGGGGAGGAAGAGCATCATTCGATCACTTTTTCACACTAAACATAGACCATCAATCCTCTGCACAATCCTCCAATTAGGGAATGGCCCTCCCTTCACGGATTGGTAGATAGTGATGGTGTGGGAATCTAGAGAGAAAATATAGTACCCGTGTGATGTAAGATATATAATACATGATGTTTACCATAAAAAAAAATGCTCTAACATTATATCACATAAACATGTAAATCATATATATGAAATGACAATGTTTAACTAAACATTACTTTGACTAAAATTTTCAAATAAGTATTGATCTCTAGGATCAATCAAATTCATACACACCACTTGATCGGATTACCCTCATCTAGTATTGGTGATGCTAAGTAAGCTACTGAAGTCCATCTCACTGCTTATTTAATACCAACAATGCAAGATTTGATTAATATTAAATATAACCAATAAATTTAAAAATATTATTTCTTATTAACAGGCATAAAACATGCTAAATACAACAATAATAAAAAATATATACATTTAATCCATCAAACATATGTAATGAATCTTAACTATATTATTTATCATATAAATAATAAACATAAACAAATACAATCTATACCAACCAGGTATAATTTATACTTAAACTACATATTTATAATTTCTATTAGTAACTAAAATGTAGTATATCTATGATAAATAACATATCATAGTTTATTCTATGTAAACATTTCTCCCACTAACAAAAAGCTAATATAAATAATATAAGAGTTTAATTACCTCTTAAATAATGTCTTATCTCACATAAAACATAAATCCATTATTGATATAACTTATTGTACTTTAAGGAGGCTGCATGCATATAATCATAGTGTCCCATTCCTTAGGATTTTGTGAATTAATTTTTATAGTAAAAAAAAACCATAATTATAAGCATACATCTCCTATGTTTAAATATATACTATATATGTGTATGGGTATATGAGTTCCTCATATAGATATATTTTATATATTTATGTACTTCTACATATTAAATACATAATATGTACTGAATAAATATATTTGTTCATACATAAAAATACTATTATGTAATAAACTGTCATTTTTATTTCCATTATGAACTACAAATGATGCAAACAAAACATTAAATATTTAACTATTCATAGAATAACATTCAAGATAAACATGTGATTTTAACATCCTCAAACCTTTATTCTTAGTTCTCTTGTTTTATATTTTAAAAATCACAATTTAGTTATGATGGAAAACTTATTCAAAGTTTGTTACCCTATTCTCCCTTAAATTTAGGTCATTAAACTATAAATAACATCCTGAATTATTGATAAATAGTTTACTAATCAATTGGCAACTTATATCTAATATTCTATCCCTTTTACTTACTATAAGATGAGTTTTGTTAGTATCATTTAAAGATCAAGTTGACATCTAACTTATAAATAATTTTGAACTATATAACCATTGCATGGTCAATCATGAGTATTTAAAATTATTATGGTTTATGCTCAGTTCATGATATTATAATATGCATCATTCCAAGTTTGACTCTGTCAACGTTTACTATTTAAAAAAAAAATCAAATGCCAATGGATTTCATAACACACTACAAGTTCCTTAACATATTTCGAATCAGATACCCATCTACATAAACAATATACAAATTATATGAACATATATATATATATATATATATGTATGTATGTATGTATGTATGTATGTATGTATGTATGTATGTGAGATCCCAATTACATTGATATCTAATTTGATGCAAATATCCACTATGGAATATACTATCAAATATCAAACTAGTTATAACAGTCACCTCATATAACATAGATTTATTTACTAAGAATATAAAGCTGAAATATTACTTAATCACTTACTATGTCCATTCTAGGATAGTTCTATCTTATCCCTTGACCCAAACATCACTAATTTATATAGACTTAGTTTATCACACTAGGATATATAAGAATATTCACACATTCTTTTTTATATAAAATCATGGTCTTGAAAATAATCGAACACGATCCTTATATATGTTCACGGTTTTAAATGACAATGTACACAGTCCTTATACATATATGTTCATGGTTTTGAATGACAAATGTAAACATAATTTATCATTCTGTTCTTTCAAAAAACTAACTCAAATTATTATTATTACCCCTTGATAATTTAAAATATACACACAGTCTTGTGTATTATATATATGTGCTCATAATTTTGATATATACCTAAGTGTATATATATAATAAGGGTTTCCAAAACAAAACTCAGCCATCATATTTATTAAAACCATATGCGAAAGTCCTATAGTTCTTTAACTTGGGCATATTTCCATCACAACAAAATAAATCCATTTAACTCTAACAATTTACACACACACTACTAGTCTACAATCGATAAAGATTTAGGGGATATGGGTTTAGTTATGTGGATGGCCGATCCATCCATAAGGCTAAACCTGTATCAATAATTAAAATGCAAATCATTTCCCAAAACCCTAAGAGACATATATATTAAAATATTTTCCTATTTCAAATAATAATTAAATAACTTCACCAACCTTTCAATAGCTTCTAAGTTGATACTGTTTGAACCATATTATTCCTCACTCCTCTCTTTGCTCTTATTTCTTATCCTCTTCATGTCATGTCATCCCCTTCTCATTTTGCCCCATCTTCTTATCCTTTCTTTGTCAACCTTCCTTATTCAATCAATACATGCAACTGTTGCCATCGTTCTACCATGTATAATCCCCATTATCCACCAAAACTATTACTAATCCATATTAACTCCATTTTGACACAAACAAGAAAGCCACAATTCTCTTGAACTTTATGCAAACCGTTCAATAATTATTTTAATCCTTTATTTTCTACATGTCTCTTTTTGACTTACATGCCCATATATCAACTTCACAAACTCCACTATTAATATTATTGCCAATGATAACTAACACTTTACAAATCACCATTATCTATGCATTCAAATATTGACTAGGTTCAGTTCACGGGATATCTTAGGATAATAATGAAATTTTGGTGAAAACTTTAGAAAAGACAAACAACATTATGAATTTAAATAACAATGTGACTAATTCAAAGTTAATGACATGTTTTTGATTATAATAGTAAGTCTAACAACTATTATGTCAAAACATAATGATATTATAACAACGTAGTCATTGTTATCACCACTCTATATAGACTATCCAAATGTTTTTATTTATCTTTTATATATTAAGGCATTTAAGTTGAAATAATGATATTTCCCAAATATCATTATAACCAGTAATGCATTAAGACATTAAAAAGACATTCTAGTTAGTCTATATACAACAATACTTCAAGATCCTTAATCATCTCATGCATGGAGTATAGGTGAATGTACTAAGCTTTAAATAAATACTAATCCAATCGATTTACTTACTATTAAGGTAATATAATATGAAACCATGAATACAATAACACAACATGATCAAAAGAAACATTATGTATCCAAACTACGTATAATATCCATAATGCAATCACACAAGATTAACTCCATATAACCAATCATCTAAATGTAGATTACACCAAAGATGTACTAAAGCTAACAATTCAAACAATAGGTGCATGGGTTTTATTTGTTCCTCTATCATCCCCCAACACCTCCATCTGTACCATATTTTCTAATTATGCTCTCCTTCTATCATGCTCTAAGGGATGAATATCTCATACATCAAACTCATGACAAGAAGGTAGTTAGCCCATAACATCATGATATATATTATAAAATACTATTGTAAAAACTAATCAACATGATCATAATATAAATAATATAAAAATATAGATAAATCTTAGCAATAAAATCATTAAATCTAATCAACATACAGTTGTCCCATAATAACATATGAATTAATACTTAATTAAATAGTAATTAATCAATTTAACAACCATAATAATCTACGAATAATCAAGTAAATTAGCTCAGTGAGAAATCAAGATGTGACATGATATATAGGGATATATACAAGTCATAAATTTTTTAATAAGGTCTTTATACCCTATAAAACTTAAGATATGCCCATTTCTCTCTCTCTAGGTCCAATGTTCTTGATTTTTGTGTTATTACAGATTTGAAAACAAGTGTTTTTGGTATTTTTTGTGATTTATCATGATAAAATAGTGTTTTTAATGATTATATGAGTTCATATAGATTTAAATTAAAATTATTCAACTCTTCATAGCCTCTGGATCTCAAAATATAATTTTTTTAGCAAACTAGCCTTCTTGCTACCCTACAAGCCTAATTTTCATAAAACAATGCATATTTTGAGTTATACTCAATGAAACCTCACTAAAATTTAAATTGAGGTCATTTTTTATGTCCTTTAAGTTAAATAATTGGTTCCAAGTCCATAAATTTCTTGAGGAGGAATAAATCTCTAAAACATAGGTCTGTACTATGAAGGAAATCAAGGTTCTTGACTGGTTTACATGGTGTTTGACTGTGTGAGAGGTTCTTAACCAATTGAAGAAGTTTATTCAAGATTTTTAAGAGGTAAAATGACATTCAAACACACATAAAATAAGTAATAATGGTGATATGGTAGTTTCTCAAGCAATATACCAAGCCAAGTGAAGTCTGTCCTCTCACTTGCATTAACAAAATGGAATTATGGACCTTCTTAAGGTCATTTAAGGTATAAGGATCCTTGGGAAACACATGAAAAAATATAATGGAATCATTTGAGGACCCTTAAAGTCATAAATAATATCATTATAGTGAATTATTTTATATTTTAAGATTGATTGCATAGGCAATCTACTAGCTTCATGGTGTTAAGAAGTCTCAAACACAAACACAAACATGTAACATAAGTTTGGAGATCCTCAAATATGGGTAAGGTGGAAAAAGGATAAAAATTATATATATGCAAGGATAGATTTATAAATCCTCAATAAATATAGGATATTAGTTTTAAGAAAACAAGATGAGTCATAGAAGACCAAGAGACTCCTACACCACTTTTCAGAAAGTCATAATCAAACAAGGCTAACACATGTTGAAGAAAGAATAAAATGACTATTTTTTCACCTTCCATTAGATTCGTAATTGACCTCATGATTATATGATATCCATAATGAGACTCACACACATCCACCTTATTTTTATCCTCTCTTTTCTCTTATATATACACTTATATGGAAAATTGAAAGTATCCTCTATCTAGTTATGGCGTAGCCCTACCAAGATTGATGTTGATTCTATTTTAAAATGAATACAAGATGATTTATGCCTTCTCCATATTTAATATAATGTTATTATGATTAATTTTTGATGAATGGTAGTGATAGTGTTCAACTTATTTGTATTTGTCTCTTCATTCTTGCCTCTTTGTGAGTTAGTCATCTTCTTGCAAGTCATATGGTGTGTGTTAAGTAGTTTTGAAAAGGTTAAGTGTGAAAAACCTTCACTAGTGTCTTTTTATAGACCTATTGATTATCCCTCTTGATTTATATATTAGTTATAGCCTCCATATTGAAACACTTATGTTTTAAGGACTGTTTTGGAGTTGTGAAATCAAATTTTAGTCTTTTTTTAGTCCATAATATCAATCATAATCAAGTAGAGGAGAACTATAATTTGGTGCATCATTTATTTTTTCCATTGCTTTTAGCTTTATCTTTCCATTTTACTTGAAATTTGAGTAGGTGTAGTGATAGTATAGGTGTAAAATCAATGGAAACAACCCTCTTTGGAGGTTCTCTTTAGTCATAGGCCACCCACAACATTAAAGAGTTCTCAATATGTCAATTGAGTGAAGAGACCTAAAACACCTCCTTAAAGGGTAAAAATCAAAGTGACAATCATTTTTGGTGTGCTCGATGGGACAAGTAATCAAATCAACTCATCTATTGAAGGATTGTTGGTGTTGTCCTTCATTACATCAAATTTTAGAAGCATTTATACAAGCATCAATGGAAATTCTTAGTTCATTCAACTAATTTTAGCAGACTAGGTATTATTTACAAGCAATTAGCCTTTGTTTTTGAATTCCACATTAAGTTTCATGGTTGAGTTTGAAATAGGTTTCAATTTGGTCCAAGTTATTGATCCATATCAACCCTATGGAGAGCCATACCATCCCTATAATTATCTCACTTTCTCTTTAAATGGATTTAATTATGCATCTAACTAGCCTTACCTCCAAAGATGTTATCCTTCCCTTCCTCCTCAACAACCTTACCAAACACTTAAACCTTCATACCAACCTTTCCAAGGATGCCATCAGTAATATATACTCCCTTTTACTCAAATTCAGTCTTTTCCTCATCTTAGCCTATAATTTTTTTTTAGTGATATCAAGGCCAAGATTTCAAAAATTGATCAATAAGAGCAAAGTTTTTGAAACTTGCTTCTTCAAGTTACTTAAACCCCTCAATCAAGAAAGTTTCCAAGCTTTTCCCCCACTCCTCATATGCCAACCCAAAATCAACAGAGGGAGAAAGTTATAGAAGCCAAACCAAAAAATATTGTAATTTTATTAAGCCTATCATCCACTCCTCAAGTTGGAATTATTTATAAGGATGAAGGTATATCTGAATTTGATAGGATGATTTCCAAATGGAAAGATCATGCACATGTCATCATTAAATTTGTATTTCATGGATGGAAACAAGAAATACATACATTCACCTCTACAAATCATCTAGCTCTAATCTCCTTAATTGTCTTATTTGTCCTTACACCTTTGGGTTTCAATTTTTTTAATCTCATTCCATGATTATTCACTTACCCTTTCTCTCTATCACATTCTAGTCTTCATACTATGTACTTAGTTTCAATTCACCTTTATTTGACTCAAATACTTGGCAACTTGGCTCAAAACTTATTTATGGTTTCCTCTAACTCTATGTAGTTTATTTTCATACATATCATGATCAAAAAAGTCCCATTTGGCCTTCCATTCAATCCACAAACTCCTCAAACAACCCTTTAAGATATACACTATTTTCTTATTTTGACAAGGTTCTCTAGTAGCCTTGTTTTAGTTTTTTTCTCATTGTATAGACTGGTACAAAATTGGTTTGAGAAACAACGTCCATTATCAAGAACCCTCTATCCTTTATTCACATTATATAATGTTTCTTGACTCAACTTAACCATTTGACCACTTTTCTAAGCCCTTCTTGGTCTTTGTTTAGGCCTATTAGGTCTCTTTGACCCCTGTATTACACTCAATCCTGTCAAAACCATACACAGAGGTATGTGCAAACTCAAAAAATCAAAAATATATTGAATCACATTACACTAAAGATAATTACCAATTTTCACAACTTTTATACGATGGAGTCTCTTCCAATACACGTTCTTGTGTGAAAATCCTAGCACAAGGTTTAGGCCTAACTGTAACAGATTGAAAAGGGATAAATTGAAGTTTTAGGCACTTAAAATAGTTTAAATTGACTTTTAAATTTTTTTATGGTTTATTCTAACATTACACACTTCTTAAAACCCTTAATCACTCCATTGACAACTCTATTTTACCCCTGTTAGATATTTTGTGTTTTGACTGTGTCTTATTACACACTTATCTATAGGTTTGAGTATATGAATTATGAAATATTATATATATTCAATTATTTTTAAATCATAAAAAAACCTTTTAATATATATAAATAAGGTTTTATAAATCTACCTGTGCATGAATTACCTTCACAGTGATTTCTCATGTTTTGATGCAAACTCAATCAATATTCACACATTATGCTGAGAACATAGACTTTATAAGTAAATATGTAAAAATGACTTTATATACAAATTACAAATTATTTTTAAAAATTAAAAACATGTATTAATATTGATAACTTCACAAGGAATTACATAGGTGAATCATTATTGTACCTTCCTTCACTACTCTATTTTACACAGTTACTTTCATTATTAATGCACAAAGAATAGGGACTACAAAAATGGTTTTCAAAATAAGAAGTCTCTTTTTCATTCCATTGGGGTTCACCTAATTTACACACTTCGAAGCCTCCCCATAAATATTACCACTAAAAAAATCATTTCTAACTTCTTTTATATTCTATAACTGATCTAACTAATTGTTAACCTCCCAATGGTCACTAGACATCAAATTTGAACCTTGAAATATATGAAAGAGTTGAAATTCCATATAAACATGTATTATGACCCATGTATATACACATGGTGTCTTGAAGGAATCATATCAACCCATTTAACACTTTAGGTTTCCTTCAAATGACTCCTATAACCCATAAACTTAGACAAACCATTCAAAAATTCAAACTAACTAGATTTGGCAAGAAAATTCCAAAGTAAGTCAAATTCAAATTTAACAAGGATGTAATATCTTAGATTGAATCATATAAATATATAATGACTATAATGACTACCTAAAGACTCAATACATTTTGAATATACTAAAATTCATAAAAGTTAGTGATGCTCCTGTATCATACTACCAAGGAGCAAAAGGAAACTTTCCATGGAAGTTATAATTGATTTGATATTGATGTGAGCATCCTTCAAAGGAAGATATGTTTTGAGTTTGTATGAGAAAACTATGATTTGGTCAGTTGTTTTTTGATCAAGTGGTGTTCAAGAGGAACCAAGAGGAAGGATAGGCTCAACATAGAGTCTTGATCTTAGAAGAAGAACAAGTAGGTCAGCCATTTATAAAGCAAGATAACATGGAGCATGAAGTGATCCTCACTCAAGAGTATGCAAAAGAAGACAAAAGAACATTGGGACATCAAAAAAAGTAAAGGTATGAGGAATATTATAGTGTGTATGAAGCCTTGAAGAGGGAAAATAACTTTGTTCCTCATCAAATGTATAGAGAAATGGTGAAGGAAGTGACAAAGGAGAACATAGACCTATGGCATGCAGTAGTGGTATCTAAGATAAGAGAACTTATGAAGACAAGAAGCAATCAAGTATAATAAGGCACTCTAAATGATGAAGTTGTAGATGCTAAGGTTGAATAATAGGTTGTATATGTAGGAGAAACCATACAAGGAGAAGAACAAGATGAGTTGGTGCCTAATGCAAAGAAGAACGATGAACCATACACGACACATGAAGGTGCTTGACATCAAGATCAACATGCAATAAAAGAGAAGAGTTGGAGTATACATCAAAGGAATGAGGAAACACATACTTTATTTAATGATTTATTGTTCATTACAGGTATAGCTTAGATGAAGATAACAAGAGGAAAGACAAGGTATAAGTGTAGATCTAGAGAGCATCTACATATGCATGAGAGACTAATTATAGTAGTAGTTAAGGGACAAGGAGGTATACATTCTTTAAGTAGACCTTTGGATCTAGGAAGACAAGCAATGAATATCATAAGTCATACATAAAGAGAGAAAATGTGAAGCACATCAATCAAGATAGGTTATAAATTCTAGGGAAAATTCCTTTAGCCCCTTGGTAGTATGATGCAGGGGCATCTTTAATTATCTCAATTATGAGTTATTTAATTTAGTAGAGGTCCTTTAAAATGTGGTTGTCTAGGTTAGAATTTATAAGAGTATATAGAATCAAAATTTGGGTTCATATGGCATTTTAATACCATTTCTATAAATTTGAATTCTTATGAAAATTTTGGATCCTCGATCTTTTGTAAAAGAGATTCAAAGTGTCATCTTGTTGATTTGGGCTCTTCAAGGGATTCAATGTCACTATTAGTACATGTTTAAGTCACATTTTTATTCTTTCATATAGGTGTGTTGGATATAGTTAGTTTATATTTGTCAATGTTGTTGAGAGGGACCAAGAACCATTAAAAAGGTAGTTATAGGTTTCATATGCTTGTAAATGCCTATGTTTTTATGTGAGTTTTTGGAGAGAGAAGAGTATGAGGAGGTAAGCATGTAAATGAAATAAGAATCAATATTTCACCTCCACTTTGATATTGAATGTGTAGAACCTACCATGCTTTGTAATATGTGTTCATGAAGACTGAGTTACAAGGTAGGAGTGAGAAACAAAGTGTGTATATATGAAGAGAAAGGATAGATAATATTGAATGTTGTGTTTGATTCCAATCGAAGTGAACTTGGTTGTGTATTCTAATGCCAATAGGGTTGATGGGAGTTTTCGTAAGTGTTGATAAATAAATGATTTTACCCTATATTCTACATTATATGATCAAGAATAATATTGAGTAAGCACAAGTGTAAACTAAATAATCTATGGATTGTTAGTTTCATATGTGATTGTCAAAGCAAAGTATTGAGAGCAAAGATGGATAACATCATATAAAGTGGATCAAATCATTGAGGAAGGTGTGGGGTAGTTAGATAGACCTTGCATAATAATTACAATAGTTTAAAATACCTTTGAGCACTTGGAAAAGTAATCTGACCCTTCTTGGGTGGTTACAAGTAGACTTAACCCTATCTTAGGGTTTTAAGACTCTATTTGCTTTTCTAGGAGTTTGGACTAGTGAAAATTATTCCATATTTGTAATTTTAAATTGATAGAGTTCTAATATGATATTTTGAAGGTTTTATGTTTGTATGGTACCTATGAGTACAAATTTGTATGACTGTGGATGAGTTAGGGTAGAGTAAGCCTAATTAGGCCTAAACAAAGCCTAAGAAATGGCTAGTAAGGTGACTTAAGAGAATAATTATGGCATAAAAATTTGTGTAAGGAAGGTAGGTGATAGAGGGTACTTGAAAAAGTATTTATTTTCCCAAGATTACATTGCACTTGTTTGTACAAGAATAAGTAGTGTAAAAAAGGGCTACTAGATAAGCATGTCAAAGTAAGAAAATAATGTATGTTTCAAAGGGTTGTGTGTAAGGAGTATTATAGATTTCATGGGGGTCACAAAGATGAGTTTAGGGAGTTATTAAGGAGATGATAAGAAACTTAACAAGAGCAAAATAAACCTAATTCATGTTTTGGGTATACTTACCATTGTACTAACCTCAAGAAATGACCAACAACAAGAATGAAGGGAGACAAGAAGGATAAGATAATAAAGACCAAGGTAGGAATGAGATGATTAGAAGTTGAGAGGTGAGTTAAAATAACTTTAATGGAAAGTATCATGTACAAGGAATACTTCAAACTTTGAAGGAGTTGACCAACAAGATAGGATTAAGGAGAGAGATGTAAGAGAAACAAAGTTTTCAAGACAAAGAACTAAGATAGATCAGAGCTAAGTGATTGAAGGTAGAGGTAAATGGTGTTCATGATTCATGTTTGAATCCATAATTGACAACATTATCAAATACCTCTACATCAAAAGATGAGAATAAATAAAATTTAGCACAAGCGTCTTTTCCTCTTCCCTAATAGCTCCTAAATGAGTCCATTACCCCCAGGTTTCCAAGTTGGAAGAGTACTCATTCAAATCCAAAACCTACTCATGAGCATATTCATCAAACTCTACTAAATGAGCCATTTCACCCTCCCACCATATCCTTTTTTGAAGGAGGACCCATTGTATGGAAGGAAAGTGAAGAGCATCTCTTAATGACTCATTTTCCATTTGATAATGAGTATTATACCCCTACTCCACTAGTTGGAACCCCTTTCCCTCCCACCATATAGCTTTGTATTATAGGACCTATTATATGGAGATAAAATGAGGAGCATTCAATTGAACATGATGAAAATATTCAACTTTCAATTACAACTGCAAATGAGCCTCAAGAAGGCTATGATGAATATGTTCAAGTGGTGGTTGTAGTAGATGTGCAATTGCACATTCCTCAAGATGTGTTGAGTGACCAAGAAGAGAAAGAATATATATATATATATGAAAATAATTACATCCTTCTTAGTCAAGAGTGTTTTAAGTGGTAAGAACAAGAGCTTTGTTAGACAAATGAGCTTCTATTTAGCATAGAATAATAAGAAGATCAAATTGAAGTAGAGCATGAGGGTGATCTTAATAAATACATCTTGGTTGCTAATCTTATTATGCCTCGTGAGTAAGGTGAACAAGTTCAAGACAACATGAAAACAACTAGTGAGATTGTAGTAGTGGTTTCATAAGGTAATAGTCCTAAACATGAACTAAGTAAAGACACAAAATAAGATATAGTGATTCCTGGTGAACCTAAAGAATCTCAAAGTGGCGATAAAGAAGGTTTTGATGACATGTGGAAGTTTTACCTTACCATTTTCAAAGAGATTGAGATCCTCAACAAGTCATCAATCCTATAGGGTAGAATAAGGATGTTACTAAAGTTGTTCTCTTTCTAACAGGACAAGAAGAAAATACCAATGATTTATGGCAGCAATACCACCATCTTGTTCCATAATTTAAGATCCTTAGTATACATACATCTCCTAAATGGTAGACCTAAAACACAAATGAAAATACACTGGTTGACTTCCAAAGATAATTACCTCAATTTGTCATGACTGATTAGGAGTAACCTTTGAATAAGGTAAAATTTATATTATTTTCTTCAAACAATCAAGCTTGGAGAAGGTATGACATTGTTCTTAACTTGCATAATCAGTCCATAGATAAATAAATGAAGGAGATAGGATTGATTTCCAATCAAGAAGATCATGATCATGCCAACATCTTAAAATGTAAGGCATACCTCTCACCTCACAAGCAAGCTTCTAATGGACTCCATCCATCAAGTTATAATTTTCGCATATGGAGTCAAGAAGGTTATAAATTTTTTCCATTTGATCCAATTAGAGTAGACATTTGAGGTGTTATACATAGTAAGCTAGTTCTTTTATTTTTCCAAGTGTTTCTATCACATGTTGTTTAATTATTTCTTTCTCTCTTTTCCTTAAATGCCTCTTGCAATAATGTGTGTGTCTTGCTTAATTTTGTATGTTTGGAAGGTATCTTCAACTATCTAAACATGTTTTATAGGATTATAGTCATTTTTCAAGGTCTCAATCATGTTTTTTTCTAAGTGATAAGTGACTCCATATCCCAATGGACTTCTAAGGCTACTAGTCTAAATGTTAAGCAGACAAACTATCCTTGAAGGTCTCCAAAAATATTAGCTAATTTAACCACCCTTGATCATGGTATGTTTAAACAATGTATTTAGTTGTCTAACCTTGCACATGGTCATATATGAATACTTTAGCATTGTTTAAGGTACTTTAACACAATTTAAGGTATTTTCAAAAGTTAAGGTTTAATGTTTGTGCTTGTCTAAATATTTCTAGTGTATTTAAAACATGATTCAAACTTAGTAAATATATTCCAAAGGTTAAATAGAGGTCATGTAAATTTGAACACACATGTCAATTCATCTTGAGTCAGTTTATAATGTGGATATGATAGTTTGAATTCATAAAACATTACTTACAAGCATCTTCTTTGAGCTACCAAAGTAAATGAGTAGGTTTCATAGAAAAATAATGGACATTTTGATGGGATTTTGTAGGTTTAAAAGTTTAAAAACCTCCTAAAACCTTATTAGGCCCAAAAAAATGCCTATTTAGAAGGTATAGGTACAAAAAATGCAAAATATTGCTCAAGAACTCCATTGGGTCACTCACAAGCAAAGAAGGTCACCAAGTTTAACATCGGTTCATGGAGGAGAGAGAATGTGAAGACAAGTACTATTAGGTTTTTTAGGGCACACACATTCCCTAAAAATATTTTTTAATAGTTTTAAGTTTGATGGATAGGGATTTATGAAAAATTGCTAACAAGTTTAACACCTTTAAAACCTTTACAAACCCCAACAGTTCAGTTTTATCCTTTTGGCAGGAATTTTGAATTTGATGGATAATTAATGATGGTTTAAAATAATTATAAATAGGTTTAATAGCCCTTAAAACACAAAATTCAAAGTAATCAACCCTGATAAAACCTCCATTGGTACTCAAATTTCATTATTTTGTTGTTTCTTGACATGGTAGGTAGATTTGGAGGTTGTGAAGCATTTTTAGAGAAAATGGAGATTAAAGATACATGTTGATGGTATATAAAAATAAAAAATGATGTGATGAAATATTTAAAATATAATTTAATCACCCAAACAAATCATACCAATAATTCATTAACCCATCCAAGAGAATTTCTCTATTGTTTTGATTTCTAGGTAGTAGCAGGCCTAAAAAGGGTGTTTTTATGAGAGTTTTTTGATTGATTGAATGCATATAGTGATTGGAAGATAGATAGGGGTATATATAGGTAATTTAAAAAATTTAATTAGGTATTAATACCTCATAAAACTTAATATATTCCCATTTCTCTCTCTTTATGTCTATTATTCATGATTTTTGAGTTGTTGCAGACCTGAAAAATGAATGTTTTTTGATATTTTTTGTGCTTGATCATGACCAAATAGTGATTTTAATGGTTATATGGGTAAATATAGGTTAAAATATTAAACCAATCATCTATTTATACACTATTTATCTCAAAATATAATTTTTTTAGCAAATTACCCTGGCTACCCTTCAAGCCTAGTTTTCACAAAAAAGTGCATATTTTTAATTATACTCAGTGAAACCTAATGAAAATTTACATGGAATTATTTATTGATGTACTTGAAGTTTAAAAATTATTTTAAAGTAATTATAGTTCATGAGTAGGTATAAAAGTCTAAAACATAGGTTTGTACTATGAAGAAAATTAGGATTCTTGACTGGTTTGCATGGTGTTTGAGTGTGTGAGAGTTTCTTGACCAGTTGAGGAAGTTTATTAAGGTTTTTTAATTGTTAAAATTAACTTAAACCATGCATTAAATAATTAATTATGGTGATATGATAGTTTATCAAGTAAGATACTAAGTCAAGTGAAGTCTGCCTTATCACTTGCTTTGAAAAAATGGAATTACATACCCAATTAAGGTCATTTAAGGCATAAGGATCCATGAGACACCAATTTATAAATATAATTTCATCCTTAGATAAAAATTAAATTAATAAATAAGTTAATTATATTGACTAATTGTAGATTTTAAGACCAATTTCATAGGAAGTCTACTAGCTTTAAGGTGTTAAGAAGTCTTGAACACAAACACAACCCTGTAACAATAGTTTGGAGATCCTAAAATGTGGTTAAGGTGGAAAAATGATAAAAAATATATATATGAAAGGATTTAATTTTAAATCCTCAACCAAGAGAGGAGGTCATTTTCAAGAAAACAAGATGATACATAGAAGACCAAGAGACTTACGTGCCACCTTTCATGAAGTCATCATCAAACAAGGTTAACACATGTTGAAGAAAGAATCATATGACTATTTTTTCACATTCCATTAGAGTTTTACCTTCCATAATTTTTTTACCTAAACTAATGATCATCCTACACATCTAAATTATCTCTCTCCTCTCTTTTCCCCTATATATGTTCTTGTGTAGAAAGTTGAAAGTATCCTCTAGTTGGTTATGGTGTAACCCTGCCGAGATTGATATTGATTCTTACTTTGAAATGGATACAAGTTGATTTATGCCTTATCCATATTGAATATAGTGTTCTTATGATTAATTTTTTATGAATGGTAGTGATAGTGTTCAACTTATTTTCATTTGTCCTTTACATTCTTACCTCTTTGTGAGTTAGTCATCTTCTTGCAGGTCATATGGTGTGTGTCAAGAAGTTTTGCAAAGGTTAATTGTGGAAAACACTCATTAGTGTCTTTTTCTATACCTCTTGATTATAACTCTTAATTTATGCATTAAATTTAGCCTTCATATTTAAACACTTATGTTGGAAGGACTTTTTTAGAGTTGTGAAATCAGATTTCACTCTTATTTTAGTCCATAGTAGCAATCATAATCAAGTAGAAGAAAACTATAATTTGGTGAATCACCACTTTTTATATTTATTTCAGCTTTTTCTTTCAATTTTACTTGTAATTTGAGTAGGTTTAGTGATATTATATGTGTAGCATCAAGGGATCCATCCCTCTCTAGAGGTTCTCTTTAGTCGTAGGCCACCCACAACCTTAAATAGTTCCCATTATGTCAATTGAGTGAGGAGACATGAAACACCTCATCAAAGGGTGAAACTCAAAGTGACAACAATATGATTTACTACACCAAATTTAATATTTTAAATGGTAATATTAAAATAATACTTAATCAATCATCAAGTAAAAATATTAAATTAAACAAATGTTAAAAATAACAAAAACATATTTTTATAATAAACAATATGTGTATG
>JARHVA010006517.1:732500-830000 GCA_037957365.1 Torreya grandis | reverse complement strand
GTACATACATACATCCATCCATATATATATGTGTATGGATATATGTATATATACGTACACACACACACACACACGACCAAGGGAATCCTACACCACCTTTCATGAAGTCTTCATTAAACAAGGCTAACACATGTTGAATTAAGAATCATATGACTATTTTATCACCCTTAATTGGAGTTGTAACTAACCTCATGATTGTATGAGAGCCATCATGACTCTCCTGAATTCCCACCTTCTCTCTCTCCTTTCTTTTATCCTATATATGCTCTTGTGTGGAAAGTTGAAAGTATCGTCTATCTAGTTATGGTGTAGCCCTACCAAGATTGATATTGATTATTAATTTGAACTGAATAAAAATTAATTTATTCATTATCCTTCTATAATCTAGTGTTCTTATGATGAATTATTATTTAATGGTAGTGATAGTGTTCAACTTCCTTGCATTTGTCATCTTCATTCTTTCCTCTTTGTTAGTTAGTCATCTTCTTGCAGGTGATACATTATGTGTCAAGTAATTTTGAAAAGGTTAAGTGTGGAAAACATTCACTAGTGTATTCTTTTAGACCTCTTGATTGATGCATTAGCTATAGCCACTATATTGAAACACTAATGTTGGAAGGACTATTTTGGACTTATGAAATCAGATTTAAGTCTTATTTCAGTGCATAGTATCAATCATAATCAAGTAGAGGAGAATTATAATTTGGTTCATCACCCCTTTTTTTCATTGATTTCAACTTGATCTTTCCCTTTTCCTTATAATTTGAGTAGGTGTAGTGATAGTATAGGTGCAAGCATCAAGGGACATAACCCTCTCTAGAGGTTCTCTTTAGTCATAGGCAATCCATGGCCTTAAAGAGTTCCCATTGTGTCAATTAAGTGAGGAGACCTAAAACACCTCCTCAAATGATGCAACTCAAAGTGACAACATTATGTTTTACTGAACCAAATTAATATTTTAAATGGACATATTATAATAATAATTAATTAATCACCAAGTAAAAATAATAAAATTGAACAAATGATGAAGACAACAAAAATATATTTTTATAATATACAATATGTGTATGTACATATTTATACACATACATACATATATACATATATACATATACACATACATATATATATATATATATGTACATATTATACATATATACATACATACATATATACATACACACATGCATATACACACACACATATATATAAATGTGTGTATGCATATAAATACATATACATATGCATATGCATATACATATTCATATGAGACCAAGAGACTCCTACACTACCTTTCATGAAGTCATCATAAAACAAGGCTAGCACATGTTGAAAAAAGAATCACATGACTATTTTTTCAACTTTCATTGGAGTTATAAATGACCTTATGATTGTATGAGAGCCATCATGATACTCGTACATGTCCACCTTCTCTCTCTTCTCTCTTTTCTCCTATATATGCTCTTATGTGGAAAACTTGAAAGTATCCTCTAGTTGGTGATGGCGTAGCCCTGCCAAGATTGATATTGATTATAACTTTGAAATGAATACATGCTGATTTATGCCTTCTCCATCTTACATCTAGTGTTCTTATGATGAATTTTTGATGAATGATAATGATAGTGTTCAACTTACTTGTATTTTGTCCTCTTCATTCTTACCTCTTTGTGAGTTAGTCATCTTATTGTAGGTCATATGGTGTATGTCAAGTAGTTTTACAAAATTTAAGTGTGGAAAACCTTCACTAGTGTCTTCATATATACCTCTTGATTATCTCTCTTGATTGATGCATTAGTTATAGCCTCCATATTGAAACACTTATGTTGGAAGGACTGTTTCAGAGTTCTAAAATCATATTTCAGCCTTATTTTAGTCCATAGTAGCAATCATAATCAAGTAGAGGAGAAATATAATTTGGTGCATCACCCATTTTCCCATTCATTTCAACTTTCTCTTTCTATTTTCCTAGTAATTTGAGTACTTGTAGTGATAGTATAGGTGTAACATCAAGGGAGATAGCCCTCTTTGGAGGTTCTTTTTAGTCATAGGCCATCCATAGCTTTAAAGAGTTACCATTGTGTTAATTTAGTGAGGAGACCTGAAAACCTCCTCAAAGGGTGAAACTCAAAATTACAATAGTATGCTTTACTACACCAAATTTAATATTTTAAATAGACATCTTAAAATAATACTTAATCAATCACCAAGTAAAAATATTAAATTGAACAAATGTTAAAAACAACAAAAACATATTTTTATAATATATAATATGTGTATTTATATACATAATACATACATACATACATACATATACATATACATATTCACACACACACACACACAGATATATATATATGTGTGTGTGTGTGTGTGTGTGTGTGTGTGTGTGTGTGTGTGTGTGTGTGTGTGTGTATACACACACACACACATACTTACATACATACATACATACATACATACATACATACATGTATGTATAATAAATCATTGAAAATGTTTTATATGAGAGAGATATTACTCTTAAAATTCATTCTAATAGTGTATGTGCATTTATTAATATTATAACTTAACTTCTCTACTACAATTTTCACACTTATTACTATTGTGAATCCCACATTATTGAAATTGGGCACTTTAGTATCCTCCTTTATTAGGGTATCAAATAAAAAGGATTGGTTGAAGAATTCCTATGAATTTCGATAGGCCTTTCTTTTTATTGCATAGAGATATATATTATTATGAGTACAGTAAATTAAATTCAAAATAATTTTATACATAAAATTAGTTTGTTTGATAAATGATTGAAAAACTTTGAATGCACATAAACAATTTTTGGCAAGTAAATAATTTTAGAAAATAATAAAACTAACTCAAAAACATATTAATAGATACAAACACTTAGTATGTGATTGTTCCTTCTTCCAATTATCTATAGCATTGTACCTTTAAAACCAATTGACAATATTGTTGCTTTATAAGCAGCTATAATGTTGTAACTGAGTGGTTATTTCATTCGTTAAAGTTCAAATAAAAATCAAGTTTAGTCACACATATGAATTATTAGAATAAAGATAGGTTGAACTCACACACTTTTTGTTTTTGGGATCAAACATATAGTTTTAGATTAAGGTAAAAACAGGGACCCCCAAAACCCTTAAACAAAATTAAAAAGATAGAGCAATTACAAGCACCAGGATAAGCAATCCTAAAACCTACTAAAAAGTAGCAAAAAAATCAGGTAATACAAGGACAACATCATTATCCATTTTATATTCAGCCCCCTAATAATCCAAATAAAGATTTAATATATATTTTTTAGGGGTAAAATCCATAATAGTTGCCTGCCTGCCATCAACAATATTCTGCATACTTTCTATCTTCTTAGTGGATCTTCTTCCAGGTCTGTCTGGAGAGCCAACATCCGGTTTCACCTTAAAATGCTGTTCATCTCCTTTTCCAGATTTATCCAGAGTAGAAGCAAGATGTTTCACCTTCGTTTGCTGGTCTTTTTTGCTGCTTCTAGTTTCTGCCCCCTTAGCAATGGTCTTTTTTTCAGCCCTTTTTCTTTGGTTTAGAATATGCTTTAGGCTTTCTCCATTATCATTTACAGGAAGCTCATTCGAAGGGAAATAATTCTCAGCCTGAATCTCCTTGGACTAAGAAAAAAGAGAATCTCCCTCCTCTAATTTATTTCCAGCTTCAGCCAAGAATTTTCCTTCCTCCAGCTCAGTTTTGTCATCTACATCTCTCCATCGGTCTTCTATATTTTGATAGACAACAATTTGTTTTGATAAATCTATCAAATCATCTATTCTTTGTATAGGTATTATGGTTTCTGATTGCATCCCATGTCCTTCTTTCTTAGAATTTTCTTTCTCAACAACAAGCTCTTTATTCGCCTCAGTATGTGGAGCTTTGGGATCTTCAATAGAAAGCTCTTTATCCGCCTCAGCATATAGAGCTTTAGAATCTTCATTATTCTTTAGTTCTTGTCGATTATCTTCTTTGGGTTTCCATACTTTCTTTTACTGGAACTTGATCTTTCTCTCATCCAAAACACTAATAGGATAATTTTTACTTTTGTAAGGACAATCTCTGACCCAATGCCCCTATTTTTTACAAGCATAGCAAGAGTTGGGCAAATCTTCAAAAAAAATCCCTTGAGTTTTTTTGCCATGCTTAGAAATTAGATCCACTTTTTCTGGGAGATGATTCAGATCTGCCACTTTAACATAAAGTCTAGCACTTTGAAGTTTGGATCTGGTAGCCGTTGCATTATCCAATGCCACAAGTTCACCAAAAGAACTGGCAATACCTTTAAAAATGTCCTCATGCCAAAAATCTAAAGGGAGGCTAGGAAGTCTTACCCAAATGGGAGTGGTTAAGAAAAAGAATATGAAAGATCCATGTTAGGCTCCCATTTTTTAATAGTGAGAGAACATTAACCAAAAGACCACGGTCCTCCACACAGAACCATATTCATGTCCTCCTTACAGTTGAAGTTAAACAAGAAGAAACCACTCAACATTGGTGCCACTTCTACCTCTCCTCGAATAACCCATTTCCTTTTAACCATTTTTGTAAGAGATTCTAGATCTGGTCTTGCCCCTAAAAAATTACCCACTAGGGTGAATTCCATAGAAGACACAGAAAAATCTATTAAAGGATCTAGAATAAAAACTTGAAACTCACCTTTCTCCCAACAAGATTTAGTAATCACCAGTGGGAAAAGAAATTTTCCATTGGGTTTCTTGCCAAACAGAGATGACCACTTCTTTTGTTCTGAATACTCTGCCTTTAGCACTTCTGAGAATTTTTCCTTATTAAAATGCACATTATCTTTCTCCTTTTTAGGGTCCTACCCCAGCACAGTGGGAGGAGAATTCCATTGGGAGACACTCTGATGTATAGAAGGGATGCGTTGGGTGCATTGGAAGCGCACCCAAAATTTGAATTTGCTAGGCGGATCCTGCTAAACATAACCTGTATAGAAATAAGACAAACTTAATAACATGTTTTAAGATTATAGAGGGGGTCAAGTAGTTATGGAGATGTAATATGTGTGGGTAGGCTAATCATGAGCATTTCCTCTATGCTTAAGTTATATTATGCAAAAATAATCTATGATTTTTCTTAGTAATAAGTCATCATTGCATAACATTTGTCTTAATGCATGTATGTGATGTTTGTAATAACATGCACATTTGAATGGATCCATTTTTAAAAGTAACAAATCATCATTTGATTTATTGAATCCATCAAGTTTGGAACTTTTATTTTTGTGTTTTAGATACAATTATTTCAATGCATTCATCAATGGTTTCCAATGACATTTGGAACGTGTAAAAGTCAAGAATAATGTTGGTCCTAATTGATGTATCATGGTAAATATATATTTTTAATAACTTGCATCTAATAAGGAGATTATATATATATATATATATATATATATATATATATATATATATTTGAAATCTACATATCCTTTTTCTAATTTAAGTAACTTTTCTAGATTTATTTTGTATTTGACATCTTTTGCTAAAAGTTTTCTTCCCTTTCGCTGACATTTTCTAATTTTAACCCACATAGTCTTTCTAACTTGATCTATGATTATTTTTATTGCCTTGAATAAAATATTGGTAAGATGATATACAAATAAATGAGTAGCATGTAGTAACTCCCATTGTGTAACTTTTTGGTATGTGAATCTTGATATAACATCTTCATCACAAGGAACTCCAAATAAAAGTGTTAGAAAGTTCATTTTTTCTAGGTCTTGTCTTTAAAAATTCCAAGTGGATGATTTTATTCAACCAATGTTATTACAATTATCTTGTCTTGAAATGTGGTAGTACATGTTAAATTTGTAAATCCATGCACTAGAGTGTCATTAGAATAGGTTTCATATGTAGCAAAAGATAGAATTATTTCATTGTCACTATTTATTTCAGATTTGTTGGAGAAACTATTACTATTTGCATTATTTATAACACTATTGGTTATGAATGGTTTCCAATCATAGTTAATTTTTACATTATGATCAATGTATAATTTTATTGTACCTAGTTCTTGCGATGATTTCATAACAATTTTTAGGTGAATAGTTTCTCATTGATATGGATTTTTGTATTCTAATCATGTTTTTAAATTTATAGAAATCATTGTCCCTTTTATCTATGGATCTAGGAAATGCTTTTTGAATATTATTGACATTTGATGGAACATTGATAATTTAATATTTTAGTTTGAGTTGTAGTCTAGATCTCTTATTTGAACAAACACAATTCTCAATGCAATGAGTCTTTATCCAAGGTATGATAACATAACCACAAATTTTAAGTGTTTTTTTATTGTAATATTATAAGGTATTATAAATAAAGGAAACATTGCATTTTTTAATGATTGGTTATAATTTGCACATTTTTATGTTTTACAAATGACTTTACTATTTGTCAATAATTGTTGGCATGTGTTCTTTTCAGATTCATTAAAAATATTCATATTATGTTTGAAATGTAGTTGATTATAAAGATCAAAAACACATATGGGATTGTCAGTAATGTTTTTTTATTAAAAGCTTGTATCACCTTTTTGTCAAGGTTATTGATAGTTTTTATGTTTGTGTTCTTTTCACATGCACTATTGAGTGTTTGCAACAAATATTTCCTATTTTTTTCATGGTTTATCCATGTAATCATCAAAAGTATTTACTTTTGCTTCAATATGTTTATTCATCATTAAGGGTTTGTAATGTATATGATATGTATTTGTTTCAAAAAATATTATGCTGTATATGGGTGGTGGCTGAACACATCCATTATAGATTTCAAAAATTTCTTGGTTGATAGATGACCATAGGCAAATTATTAATTTTAATAAATATGAAAGCCATTAGATCACAAAATTGTTACCTTCTATTACACCTTCATCATAGATTGAACCCATTTTAAGAATGCATGCTTATCAATTTTCAACAATTGTTATGTTTTTGATAACATTACTTGTTAGGTTTTTCTCCAAATAAGCATATGCTTTTACATCTTCAGATATAATTACATTACAAAAATACTATGTTGCATAATGTCACAAAGATAGTACGTAAAAATCACTATTTGATAAATGACAAATGGAACTAAATATGCTATCACCACAACAAGATGTGTCTTCTAACATTCTAGACAATCTGCTTAGTTGCATATTTAAATCATTTATTTCCCAATAAAAAGAAATCATATCACAGGTTATTGATAAAGGTGTTTGTATCGAGGGGCCTTGATATTTATTTAATTTATTATAGTACAATGATTCATAATGTCTAGCCATAGGGTCTTGATCATGTAAAAGTATACAATAAGGAGGTGAATATCTATTTTCATTAAATTAGAAGTATTTTTGTTTCCTTGTTAAAGACCAAACACAAATGGAGATGTTTAGCCATTTATAAAATGAATTTATATAGAAATTGTGACCCATAGGTGATGTAAGAGCATCATCATCAAGATGATGTAAATATTGGTTTGACAGGTCTTAGGAATATTTATTTTTTAAAGTCAAAACTATTTAAGTTAGTAGATGTTCACACTGTAGATTCTAGAGTCTCAAAGGAACTTTTCCACAAAAATCATTATTTGAAAATTTGAACTTGTTGTAACCAATTTTGAAGATCTTCATACCTCCTTAGTGTTTTTAAAGCCATAATTCTACATTTATGAGGTTATAAGGGTTTGAGGTCAAGTTATTAAGTGTATTTTAATATTTAAACCATGATTAATGTGTTAGAATCTACGTCAAGGTCAAGTTTAAGTCTAGATGGATAACTAGACATATATTTGTTTAATCCTTAATTTGGATGTGGATACTACTTAGGTAGATAGGGTTAATGATATAGAAATTATAGGTCACAAGGGTGAATATTAGATCTACATAAAGATAATTAAATACTAAACTTAGATGTATAATATGCTAAATTTATTAAATTAAGATAAGCTATAAATGGAAAGTATGACTATGTTAGATAAAGAAATGACATATAACAAGGTAATTAGTTGGCTTTAATGATAATGTAGATATGGATCTAGAATAGACTAAAAGTAGGAAAGAATTAAATTATGGAATAGTTGTCAGATTCTGGATCTGGTACCTCTTACTCTCTAGATAGTTACATCAGCTCTGGATGTTTGCATCGATGTTACTATCTAGGTTCAATGCTAGTGTACTATATGAGATATTTACTAAAATACAATGAAAACACTTAGATGATTTTAGGTTTGGATTTGCCTTAGCTCTAGTACATTCAGATTTGGTTCATGGACTATCACTCTTGGTAAAATGGCAAAACCCTAGTTTTCCATCTTCATGTGACATTGGAAAAAATGGGTTAGTGGGCTCATAGTGTCGATCTAACTTGCAATGACCCCACTATAAAAAGGTGTTACCTACATACACAATACTCTATAAGAGGGCCTTAAACTCATGTATTTATCCTCTACATGTTGGATTATGTGTGAATTATGAAATGTGTGTAAAATAAGTACAACCATGACCTAGCTTGTAACATAGAAAATAAGACCTTATGACTGATCCTTTAGTACTTTAGACTTGTAGTTAGGTTTCTCTTTTGACTTATATCAGAACAAGAAAAAATAGGAAAGATTTTGATAATTGAGTACTTCTTTAATTCTCTTTTGGTTGTATTATTAGGTGAAGAATGAATGAGGGTTGACATTGTATTTATACCATTCCTATAAGGATATAACACATTAAATAAATTAGACTAACCATTATAATATGTTTAATTTGTAAACTAGATGACTTAGGGAATTAGACACTTGTATCGAGTAGGATATTAATGTCAACACTATTGTCTATCACAGACGTTAGTGTTTAGGGGGAAATAGAGTAGGTACATGATTAAAACTTTAAGAGGTGTAAGATAAGTACATTTTAAGCAGTCTAAGAAAGATAGGATGTCTATGTCATCATTATAAGGATGGTCAGACTAAGATATAGGCTAAAGGGCATAAGATAGAGCATATATGAGGTTTACAAAAGTAAGTTATGTGTATAATTAAGAGGAATAGAGTCTGAGTTTACCAAGTGTACAAGATTGAGGTGCTACATAATCACAAAATATCATTTACATTTTCCACCATTTAATCTAGTAATGAAATTTAATAATTTAATGGAAAGGAATAAGTACCTGGGTGTGTATGGACACCTTGTCTTTTCTTGAGTTGAGTTTGAGTGATTTATTGGTGAATGATTTGTAATTAAGGGCATGTTACAATGTAAAATATGTGCATATAATTTGAGTTAAATGTACTTGAAATATATTTAAATTAAAAGAGTAAGGTGTAGGAGTACACATGTGTGTTGATGTAACCACCTTGGTTATTGAAAATTTATTTTTTAAAAAGATGTATCATTGTAAGGCTCTAAAACTGAGATTAAGATAAATATAGATAAAAACTTTAAAGTGTTTATATCCAAGGAGATAGATAGATAGAGAGATATTAGAAGTTACATGCCCCCAACTTTGGAGTAAAAGTGATTTACCACATGACAGTTGAGATTAGATCAAATATGCAACCAAATGATACTTATAACCTAGTGAGGTTGGATGATCAATTTTAACTTGAAAACTTGGCAAGATTGAGTGATTTAATCACCTCAACCATACCAAAATGTGAACCAACTACTGTAGTAGATTGGTTTGATAAAATTGGTTAAAAGTCTATGGGGTATCAATACATGCAATGGTTTTAGAATCTAATTTTGATTATAATTTTGTTGTATTAGGCACATGTTGCATAGCATATGCACCTTAGATATGTCTCATGCTAAAACTGTGTATAACAATGGTACCATGTATATAATTCTACCATAAATGCGTATCTGAATCATATAACTGTGTGTTCTAGCCAATTCATATAACTGTGTAAGTGTGAAGGACATGATTCCAAAGCATGCCCCCACTATATATGGAGAAATATGAATCTAATATAAGTACCAATGTGGAGGACATGTTTCTCAAACATGCCCCCACTATAAACTATAAATGTTGAATACTGAATAGACGTGGAGAATATGCTTCCAAAACATACCTCCATTGAATCTGTGAATTGATGTAAGTACCATATTGAATAAATGTGGATAAAACTATTCTAAAGCATGTCCCATTGAATCTAAAAACTATTTATGTGTGGAATCCATGTCCATATGAGATGCCCCCATTGAATCTACAATTTGTTATAGGTACCTAATATTGAATAAATGTGGAGAACATGATTCTAAATCATGCCCCTATTATACTATGGAAACTATGAATGTGTATAATCCATGTCCAAATGAAATTCCCCCATTAAAGTTGCAAACTAGTATAATTAATAAATACTAAATAAATGTGGAGAACATGCTTCCAAAGCATGCCTCCACTATAATCTAGAAACTATGAATGTGTGGAAGTCGTGTCCATATGACATGCCCCCATAGAATCTAAGAACTATGCAAAGTGTGGAGAACATGCTTCCCAAGCATGCCCCCACTAATATGGCCCCCCTTTGAGGTGAGGTGAAAATATTACCTAGAATTTACCTCACCTAAAAAGGGTAAGACAACTGTAAAATATGTGAATGTAACCATGTAGCATATAAAAGGAAACATGTCTAGTTAAATGTATCATTGAAGCACATAGAACCCATGTGATCACATGTAGGACTAAGATGCATGATAAATATCATGGAAACATCTAGATAGTAATAATAAAATCTCAACAAGAAAACAAGCACACTCACATAAGATCACTCAAAATCAAGTCAATAAGTAATGGTCCAAGGAGACCATAAACAAGGGGCATATTAAAATTCTATAAAATCAAATGGACATGACTTAGTAAAGTGTCCACAAATAAAAGAATGACATATTTAAATGTCCATACAACAAGGAATGACATATTTAATTTTCCAAGATGGAAAACATAGGCATAAGGGTCGGATACAATGGAACATATTCAAAAGTTTGAATAAGCAAGATAATAGCGAGGAAAAACACTCAAGTGTATAAAGGAAAATCATAAACAACTGATATAAACATGTCATAATGGCCCATGGATCAAATGTGTTAGCAAAAAAGTTCAAGTACATAACATATCAAGTACCATGTGTAAGATATAAGAATGAATAAGGCATGTGTAAGTACATATATAAGATCAAACATGATAATGTTGAATGATCATTAAATCATATAACCTACATGTATCAAGATCAAAGAAGTGGATGCCCCCAATGTCCATATGACATGAGTAGAAGGAAATGGCAACATCTAAAATGAGAGTGTATCATATATCTATGTATTCATGTATATGTCTATGTAGGAGTAAATGATATGTTAACCCTCAACATGAAACTAACACATAGGTCCCAGGGATCCAATAAAACATGTAGGTGCCAATTTTTTTTGGATTTTTGCATTTTTTTTTGAGTTTTTGAGTATTTTATAAAGACAGGATCATCCTATGATATCATGTAAAGAATGATCATAGGTATATCCCCACTCAAAACCTAGTGCACGAAACTAGTGGTACTACTAAGGAGCATGTATAGGTGAAATATCTATCATTATAGTATCTATGATGCTTAGTTTATGTATAATATGACATCGAGGTCATAAACTATTAATAGAAGGAATAGGGGTTATTAGAACCCACCTATGTGTAATCTATAGTTTATTTAGAATAGCAATAGTAGGTATATGTTTAGGTGCTTTAGATATCTGAATATGGTGCATAGAAGATACGGATTTCATAAAAACTACTGTCTATCTTTGATGTTAGGGTCTCTCAAGTAATGGCCACCTAGTGAAGGGGATTACTTGTTGCTTACCATTTTATAGTGTATTATCCTTAATAAGCTTGATAATTACCTACTTGGGTATGAATTTCTCTTGTTTAAGAGGGTGCCTATATGTAACACTAGAAACTATAATTACCTAATTGGAATGAATGTACCCCATGCATTGTAGAAGGTATTGATCAAATATTATGTATATAAGGTCATCCAAACAACATGTCAAAGACATATGTGAAAGGTATAACTGAGAAAGTAGTAAACACATGTGCGAGATTGACCTATAAAGGTAGATCAATCTCACCAAGAACCTTCTGGGAGGTCTCATCAAATGCTCTAATTAATCTAGTAGAGGGTGCAAATCATGATGAGTATAATCCAAATGCATAAGTAATTTCATGGTGCAAACATTTTAACTTTCAAAATTATCAATCATAATACTGCATATGGGGTGTTTATCAAGGTATGCTCAAATGAATAGAGAATAAAGATCAAATTTATCATCCTTAATTTCAATGTCATAAAAGGAAATAACATATTCTGAACCATATGAGGTATATGTCATGTGTAAGTTCCAATAATCCCTTATAGTGGGTATCCATAATATGATGGAGGATGTGCACTATGTATCATTTAGACTTTTGGTTCCTTCCTAAAATGGTCTTACAAAGGATTGTCAAATATTTTTCTATTTATGGTGATCACCAAGTTGTGAACCCAATTCCTTTAGAGGATCATCAAATGTAATTTGTTGGTCATCAATGAGGTCATGTATCTTATGCTTTAAGATAAAAAATCTATTTTTAGAATGCCCAGGGCTTTGGTGATAGTCACAATAAGCATTTACATCATATCCTTTGGGTAGAGGTCTATTTATATCAATCTCTATAAGAGGAGGGATAGATATAAAGTGACACTCTAGTAACTATAAGATTAATGAAATAGGAGGCTCAAGTAAATGTATAAAATATATTCTTGATGTATTAGATAAGACAAGCTGATTAGGCTATTTTGAAACTATGTTAACCATGGTGGTTATTTCCTTTTTAGGTTCAGGAGGTTTTAATGTATAACTTAGTTTGATTGTAAATTTTATACTATATGTAGATGTAGTTAGTGTGTTTCACACATACTTCAGAATATTCAATAAAATAAGCTTCATTTTAAGGTCCCATACAACATGGCATAAGTCATCTAAATATTGAAACTTCTTCAAAACAATGGACTAATGTAAAGGAGCAAGCAAACTTTGCTTGAATATGTCTTTAAAATGTTTTTCTGCCATAGGATTGGTCATTTTATCTAGCATTATCTTATACATAAATACATATTCATTGATAGATTCATTGGTTCCTTGTTTGATCTATGCAATTTAAGCATAGGAAACCTTTTCAGTAATGTTAATATAAAAGTGTGCCAAAAATGGGTCTGCAAGACGTTTGAAAGCCTTCATGGTTTGTGTAATGTCACCTTTTTATATCCTTCAAACATCTTTGGAAGCACCAACCTTCTTAGAGAGTTATAACATTTTTAGAATGGAATTCAGTTAGTGGAATTATATTCAAGGGATCAAAGATGAATTCATTGGTTCTTTCTAGGAATAGTTACAACATTTTAGCATGAATTACAAGGATCTTTAAGAGCTCATACATTGCTTATTTTTGGGAGTGAGATCACTATTCACAAGTTACTATTCATGGGTACTATTCATAGTGATTGTGCATGGTAATATGGCATAGTGGTGATGTGTCATAGTGGTGAGGTGTCATTTTTAGTGATGTCGCATGGCCCACAAGGAATATTTCATGATAAAAGATGATTATAAAGGAGTGGGGTGTAGCATCTCACTAAAGGATAGGGTCTTTTATCTTTGGTGAGTCACATGCTTGGTGAATCACATGGGAGAGATGTGGGGCACATTCCTTAGATATATCCATGATTTTCATGTCTGGAATGGTCAAAATGATGATTGAAACTTGTATTGGAATATTATGTGCACATGGATAAGAAGATAAGAGGTCACTATTTCAAATTTGGCTCACATATGGAAGTGGGACACCATTTTTGCTGTCACATAGAAGGTGGGAGATAAAGAAAAAATATGGGGGCTGATCATGAGATCCACCTTTTGACCATTTGCATATAGGGATAAGCACCACACTAGTGCGCACATGTGTGAAGGTGGGGCATCAAAATTGGAGTCACATGGGGTGGCCAATCTTGCTTCCCTTGATTCTCTTCATTGTCGACTCATTTGCACATCAAGACAAACATTTCACATGTGATTATTATGCATGACATGGAGGGTGGCACATTTTCCCTCCCCATGAAGTTTCCTCTCATCTCCTCTCTTCTTCTTACTAAATCTATAAGTAAGAGATCTCTCCTTTATAAATTCATCTTTTGAAAATCATAACCTACCCATTTTCAAAGCTTGAACTTTGTGTTCAATTTCTTCTCTTCTAGGATGAAAACCTTTGGAGTGATGAGATTAGGAAAAAAACCCTCCTATTTTCCATTTTGGATTTGAGGATGAAAACCCTCTTATTTATATGAGGTGATTCCATCTGGGAATTACATTTATGCTTCAAAGCAGATCTAGAATTCTAGTGTGTAGAGTGTGTGTTATTTTCAGGTTCTCCAATGAATTTGTGTGGAGATTTGTGGGTGTTGTAATATGTGTAAGTCTTTGATGCTATATATCAACATTTAAAAATCATCTTTCAATGTAAGAGTTGTTATTAATAGACATTGTCTTCAGCAACCAAGATCTTTAACTAAAAATTTGCAACAAAGGTTAGCTTCCCAATAGGCTGCCAAGATCACCAGCTATGGTACCACTGAAATATCCCTTTTAGGATTAATTAGAAAAATATAATTTTTACTATGATTCCAAACTAGATATAATTCAAATATTAGAATCACCAATGCATGGAAAAATGATAATATAAAGGTTATATGAAAAAACCCCATTTCAAAGCTTGAGCCTATGGTTTAACTTCTCTCCTAGGATGAAAACCATTTGGAGTGAAAATATTAAGATGATGAAAAACCTCTTGGTTTATATTGTGTATTGGAGGATGAAAACCCTCTTAACCATTGAGGTGATTCCATTTAGGAATTGCATTTGTGCCAAAATTATTGTATTTATATGTATGCTTCAGTGTTTGAAAATATATTACAGTTGGATATTATTAGTGTTGCATATTAAAATTATATGGTTTTTGGTGAAAATCCAATTTTTTTCTAATTTTTTCTAAAAGGGACATTACAAAATCCAAAGGATTAGGAATTACAAAATCCCACAATTGGTTTGGAATCACAGTGAAAGTCATTTTTTTTTAATTTATCCTAAAAGGGCTATTCCAGTGGTATCAGAGCTGGTGATCTTGATAGCTTATTGGGAAGCTAAACCTTATTGCATATTTTTAGTTAAATATCATGGTTCAATGGTGTCAAAGTCAAAATCTTGGCTATCTATGGAGTGTGAGTGACTACAATGGATTAGAATCCTAGGCTCTTGCCAAAAGAGGAATACAAAAATCCCATTCAAAAAGTGGGAATGAAGATGAGGATAATGGATGAATCCATGAATGAATTTTTTCAAGATATAGAGACTTATCAGAGGGTACTAAGGGCAATGGGCTCCAAGGCTTTGATAAAGGTTTTAGGGTTCAACTCTAGACATCAAGAGTCTCAAATAAAAAAAATAGCAGAAGTGATGAAGGCTTCGTCACCTCAAAGGAATTCACCCTTGATAATAAGGGAAGAGAGAGAAATCATGGGGCATAATCCAAAGGAATTATTGAAGAATAATATTGACAAACCACTTGTTGATTTTCAAAAAAATAGTGGAGAGAGACGTATGTGAGAAATAAATGGGGAATCACAAGGATGGAAGGATTTGTACCACTCCCACTTTGCCCAAAGAGGACAAGCTTATTTTTGTTATCCCAAGGTATGAAAATGATATTTTACTAACTACTAATGATTTCATGCACACACATAATAAAGAGGAAGTCAAGGATAAAAACACATCACTTGTTGAATGCACAAGTGAAGAAGCTGACCCTATTTAGCTCACGCTCGTCATTCTACCAAGAAATAAGACCATGATATAATACCCATGGTATGAAAGGTTTGGCAACACATAAAATTAATTATTTCAAACTATACCATTTTAGATTTTTTATCCTCATAGGAAGTATGCTAAAAGAGGGGGTCAAAATAAGGCATACAATTTACAACTTGAGGGATGGGGACCCCTGGGTTCAAGTTGATAATTGTTGTGACCAAAGGGTATGGGATCCTAGGAATATTATGAGATCTACAAAGGATGGGAATCCTTGAGTTGCATTTGTCTCTCCACATCTAGTCCTAGGAACATATTAAAGTAAAGGAAAAATCAAAGTTTGTTTTGAATAAGATTGCTGATTTTAGATTTGGGGTCCAAGTTATGATTCCTTATGTGTTGGAGATTGGATATGACTACCCTCTAGTCAAAATCCATGGTATGATTGCTATAAAATAATGTTCTTCCCTCATATTATTATTAATCCAATGGATAAACATGTTCCTAGGAGGTGTGGTAAGATGTGTATTATGGCCAAAAACATAAGTTATAGTTGTGATCATGTGGATTTTCCAATTCAAGTCCAAGTTTTTTGGTGCATATGGGATCTAGATGGCTTGGTAAGGATCAAGGTAAATATCTCATTCTCATTTTTAGGATATCCTCATCCAAGGATGGAGATTTAGCTCTTGTTAGGCATGGTAAGTACCCTTGATTTTTCAAATTTTATATTAAGGCAATGGTATATGGATAACTATGATAAGAAACTTGGGAAGCATGCTTAGAAAGGGCAACATAAAGGGGAGCAAATTAAAATTGTTGAAACATCATGGCAAGGTTATCGAACCCATGAAGATTCCACTTAGAAGGTATGATTATCCTTTTATCTAAAATTGGTTCTTGTATGGAAAGAGGTGAGCCATACCCTTTGTTTGTTATGGAGAATTTGAGGCCATTTTAAGGTCATAGGGGGTATGTGAAGAGCCTACAAAAGAGAAACCCCTCTAAGGTATACCCATGGAGGAGAGGGGGCATGAGGGGAAACCATGGTCCAATCTTCCACCATGATGTCCATGATAGTCCTAGTTCACTTTTAGTGAGTTTGAGGGTTCTCAGATGCATGGGGAAAGTTTATTACAGGAGGACACATCAAAAGGGTGAGTTATGGTTGAATGAGTTCTCATTTGGGAGTAATAAGAAGTCTAGTTTTTGCATGCATAGCTCACTAATAATGAGTTAAGTGAATGATTTCACCATCCTTTGGGGTTATCTAGACATTTGTTGGGTGACAGAAGACAAAGGATGGAGTTAAATATTGTCATGGAGTCTTTAGCTATTTTAGTTGGGAAATTAATGAGTTTAGTGGCTAATTGGAAAAGTGCTAAGGGTTGGTGCCTATCAAACAAAAATAAGTACAATTATGGCCACTTTTAGGTTTAAGGAAGAAGGAATACCCTAAGCTATAATACTATTTCCACCATATTTAGGTAGCCATTACAACAACTTGATCATATGCATGATTCGGTAAAGGGGTCAAAGGTTGGAAAGTGATACTCTCCAAAGGAGAGTAATGAAGTGGGAAAAGCCACGTTGGGACAGCCACTAAGGCATGAAAAAAATATTTT
Source organism: Torreya grandis (assembly GCA_037957365.1). NCBI lineage: Eukaryota > Viridiplantae > Streptophyta > Pinopsida > Cupressales > Taxaceae > Torreya > Torreya grandis. Next base: position 812,460 of record JARHVA010006517.1, on the reverse strand, counting down.
ATTTCTTATTCCCTAAGATTTGATAATTTAGAAAATGTAGACTCAAAACAAGTGCTTGGAAGGACTGAATTTTAGTGTGTAAAATAAAGAAGAAGTTTTGAAATGTGCATAGGAAATATGCTTAAGATATACTCATAAAGTTATGATATTTTCACACCCACTCAGCTAATTACATACACATAAAAATTGGTAAAAGGTGAGCCAATATAGCTGGACAAACACACCAAAAGGTCTGAAAATGATGGGAATGCAAATGTGTAGAAGTACTTGTAGATTTTCAGACAATGGAGTTGAAATTCAGAGTAGATGGAAATAAATTGGTCATAAGAGGTATGACAAATGGTGCACCTAGGATCATGAAAACTATTAGGATGGAGAGCATCTTTAGACATGGTGATGTGGCTTGGCTAGCCTAATGTTTTATTTCTTCTACAGATACCTCGAATCAAAATGATATAGTGATGGATTTCGATTTTTCAAAATATCCACATAGATATGAGCAATACCAGGAGAAATTGAATGGTTATGAAGAAAGTGTTATTGCCAGTATTGATGTCATATGCATCACCATGAGATTCTTAGGAGAATATATCATGAAAATCAAAGTAACACAACATAAGCATGGTGGAGTTATTTATCTGGAAGTTTATGATTATGAAAGAAATGTTTCATGGAGGACTTCAATTAGAGATTTCCAAGTAGACATTATTGATTCCTTTTCAATAAACCATCTCATGCATTCATTTGCATACTTGCAAATGGATTAGATAGAAATTTTATTCCAAATTTGGAGCATATCTCAATTTATGACTATGAAGGAGGTAATTTTATCTCATAGAATGCACACATTTCTTGTTTTAACTAACATGTTTTAGTTTTGAAGTAGTTGTTTCATTTATAGGGTGCTGATTTTAAAAAAATCAGAATGCGAGTTACTGATTTTAGTATTGAATAACTAAAAAAAGATTCATTTTGTATTCCACTTAGGATTTTAAAAAGGATGGTATATGCTTCCAGTTGAAGAGGATGAAAACTTAAGCCATTATAATTCTGATTTGGGTGAAAAATCAGAAGTTTTAGAAGGATTAACAAAGAATTTTTGCACCACCTTTCCATATTTTATCAGAGTAGAGTAGCAGAAACTTGGAAGCATAAAACATTTTGATGGAGAGTTTACTATATTCATGCAGATAATTGTTATACTGCTGACTAGAAGGGTTAAGGATGTCTACTTTGAAGGTCTATTACAATGTAGCACAAAAAATATAAAAAATTACAAACCTCGTGGATTGATTTGGGATCTTGGAGCCACATTAATTATTTAGAGTTGAAATGTTGGTTAAGATTGGAAATTGCTTGAGGGAAAGCAATATTTGGGAGGGAATACTATAATGTCCCCTTTTTATATCCTTCCAACATCTTTGGAATCTCCAACATTCCTAGAGAGTGCCAACATTTTCAAAATGGAATTCAATTAGTGGGATTGTGTTTAGGGGATCGAGATGAATATGTTAGTTCTTTCTAGGATTATTTATGACATTTTAGCATGGAGTACAAGGATCTTTAGGATCTCATACACAACTTATTTTTAGGAGTGATATCATTATTCATAATCTAATATTCATGGTTACTATTCATTGTGATTGTGCATGGTGATGTGGCATAATGGTGATGTGGCATAGTGGTGAGGTGTCATTCTGAGTGATATGGTATGGCCCATAGGGAATCTTTCATGACAAAAGCTAATTAGCAAGGAGTGGGGCATAACATCCCATTAAAGGATAAATTATTTTATCTTTGGTGAGTAACATACTTAGTGAATCACATGGGAGAGATATGGGGTGCATTCCTAAGGTATCTCCATGATTTTCATGTCTAGGATGGTCAAAAAGATGATTGAAACTTGTCTTAAATTCTTATGTGTACACAATAAAGAAGACAAGAATTTTCTATTCCAGATTTGGCTTACACATGGAAATGGGGCACCTTTTTTGGTGTCTCATGGAAGGTGGGAGACAAATACAAAATAGGGGGATGATCATGAGATCCACCTTTTGGCCAATTACATATGGGGATAAACACCACACTATTTATCACATGTGTGAAGGTGGGCCACCAAAATTGGAGTCACAAAGGGTGGCTAATGTTGTCTCCCTTGATGTTCTTCTTTATTGACTCATTTGCACATCAAGACAAACATTTCACATGTGATCACTATGCATGACATGAAGGGTGGCACATTTTTACTACCCATGAAGTTTCCTCTCATCTCCACTCTTATTCTTGAAAGTTCTATAATTAGGGGCTCTCTCCTTTGTAAATTCATCTTTTCAAATCATACCACTCCCCCACTCCCTCCCCCCCCAATTTTCATAACTTAAACCTTGTGTTTGATTTCTTCTCTCTTAGGATGAAAAATCTTAGAGTGTTGATATTATGAGGACAAAAACCCTCCTAATTTCCATTATGGATTTGAGGATGAAAACCATCTTATTTATATGAGGTGATTCCGTCTAGAATTACATTTATGCTTCAAAGTAGATCCTAAATTCTAGTGTGTAGATTGGGTCTCCAATGAATTTGCGTGGATATTTATGGGTGTTGTAATATGTGTAAGTGTTTTCTGCTATATATTAGCATTTGAAAATCATCTTTCAATGTAAGAGTTATTATTAATAGACATTGTCTTCAACAATTTATGTGTAATAAGTATTTATAGTATGTTTTGCATTGGTGATTTTAATATTTGAATTATATCTAGTTTGGAATCACATTAAAATCATATTTTTGTAATTTATCCTAAAATGAATATTTAAATTCGAGAGGTAAGTCATAAAACTACCTTAAAGCATAGTCCTTGAGGATCCTTGGAAATAATCTGGTCAAAATTTTATCATTGGAAGCATAATCAAGGCATGTTTCATATAAGGTTTGAATATGTTGTTCAAGATCACCCTTTCTATCATAAAATGTGAACTTAGGTGCAACAAATCCAGTTGGAAAAGGGTGCAAAGAAATCTCAAGTGCAAGAGGGTTATGTAACACATCTTGAAAATCTATAGCACGCGAAGACTTTGAAGCCTTTTGTTCAATGTTTGTAACCTTGTCTTATAAGGTCTTTTTGATTTGAAGGAGTGTTTGAACTGTAGAACCATTGGAATTTAGATTAGATAATTGAGTAGTCACCAAAGGGGATGAAAACATGTTTTGAGTAGTAATAGGCATTATAACTAGTATTTATGTTGAAACAATAGGTAAGTCTAAAATAGATGTATTTGTTGGACAAATTTGGCCCACATACAAAGATTTTTCTTGGATAGATTAGTTAAGTAGAGTTCCTAATTGACAAAATGATCAAATGACTTGAGCAAGTGAAGAAGATGGACCAGCTGTCATCAAACATCATGCAAAAATGGATAGGTCAGTCTAGTTGCACATTTAATAAATGCACTTGGGAAATCAATCACGGTTGAAGATCACATAGGCATGATGTTTTTCATTCCTTGAACATTCTTAACAAATTTTGTGACTTGATGTGTTATCTATCTTAGGTTACAAGTGTTTAAAGTTAAACATGTAGAATGAGACGTGCATGGGGACATCAAATAAAAGTCACAATGAGTATCCATTTGAATTCAAAAAACCCCAAAGGATCTTGAAGATAAATGTAGGGCTAACAAGTGTCCAAATCATGGAAGCTTGAGTCAAGATCCAATGGAGAGTAAGTGATCATTAATGTCAATGGGTCTAAAAGATCCAATAGAGTATGTTAAATCCTGCATCAAAGATCAACAGTGAGCTTACAATCAAAAGGTCAATGTATCTTAAGATTGAATGCATGAATGGTAAGTGGAAAGATATTGAGTGCTCATATGAATATATAATAGCATGTAATGATTGACAAATCTAGTGGGTCCAAGATGATAAATGATGCATGATCCATCGTACCAAAGTAGATCAATAGTAAGTGAAAGATAAACTAGTCAACGAATCTTGGGAATGAATGAGAAGCTTCCAAGTGTCATGATCATGGAAACTATCAGGTAAATCAATGGTATGCATTTAAGCCATGTAAATGAATATCAATGGTGCACATAAGTTCAAAGGGTCAACCAAACTTAGGATGAATGCAAGGCTGCCACATGGAAAAAGCATAAGAACCCACCAAGACTGGTTGCTAGATTTACAGAATAAATGAGGAGCTGATAGATGGCACAATATGAGGAACCTAGATCAAGATCAATGGCTAATACTAAAATTTAAAGATAGGAGATTTTAAGCAGAAGTCTAATATAGTTTAGGTCGAAGCAAGAGATAATGTTTCAAAAGGTTATATCACCATTAGATCTTGGTTGGACATCATTAAGAAGATATAAGTTATACATTCAAGTTTGTTAATGGTGAATCTTTATTTCCATTAAAGCTCAAATTCAAGATAGGTTTGTTTAAACCTAGTATAGTCCAGAATGAAGCTATGCAACATTTGTGGATCTTCATCAATATACTGACTACATGAAAACCAATAAATTGGATTGTTTTTCAATCTATAGTAAAGGTCTATACTCAGGTTAGAGTAGATGTAGACATAAATAAGATATAGTGGAGTGTCTCATCCTTCAACACAATCATAGCTCTGACAAATAGTCTCTAAAATCAGACATAGTCATGGTTCTATCAAATCCATAGATATGAAGATTTTGTCTTCACAAGTAAATCAAGTGAGAGATGGCATAAAATCACAAAATGGATATTTGGTGATTAGAGAAAATAGATGGAGCATTTAAAATATTTTTAGGGGTATCTAAAGGTTTTAATTCATAAATAGGATCATGAGTCATCGTCCTAAGACACTTTTTTATCCTCTAGTGTATTTCTCAACAAATGAGAAGATTCAAGGATTATTGGGACAAATAAAATCTATCTTGTCTATGATGTATTAACCTTGATTTGATCAAAATATGGTGGAGCATTCATCAAAAGGTGGAAACTCATGTAATAATCTTAGATAATGTGTTCCCTCTTCTCTCTTCTCCCTTTCTCTATATTACCCATTATTTCCCATTTTGTAAGCTCTCTCTATCTCTCTCTCTCAGATTCTAGACTCTCACAAAGTCTCTTTGATCTTGAAGAGCAAGGGACTCTCTAAGATATTACAAGATATTCTCCTCTTGATTAGGCTAAACCCTATCAAAAATTTGTAAGAACTACCTCTTGATGTAATAAAGGACTTTATTTACCTATCTCTTGCCTTAGATCAATGCTTAGTGAGTTGTGCATGATGGAATTGTGTGAAGGAGAATATTCCTCATCCATTGTCCTCCTTTTTGACCTCTTTTAAGGTTGTTCAAGCTGTTTGCATGTTTGGATTAGTGTTCTAATTGAACCTAGTCCATGAAATACTTATGCACTCAACTATATTATGAGGTTGTGTGAGCTAACATTATCTTCTATAGATTTATTTTGTGTTCAAGCTTATGGGAGTTTTTCATTTTTATTTTTTGCATCACCTTTTAGCCTTCTTATGATCCCTTTTCCCCTTTCTAACCCTTTTCCCTATGATAACATTAGTTTAGGTGATTCATCAGAAGGAAGCTGGCCTTTTTTGGAGGTTCAAACCTATTATAGTAAAGCCACAGCCTGGGGCTGTTCCCATATTGTGACTAGGAATGGGGAATCTTAAAGAACTCCAAAAGGGTGCAATCTCATGTCATAATAGTCTCTGGTATGCCTAGTGAGATTTACTATGTTGTTCATTGGTGAAGAGTTTTGGTGTTCTCTTCATCCAATCAACCTTTGGAGGCATGTATGCAAACATCAATGGCAACTTCAAGTACTAATCAACTAGTTTAAATAGCCTAAATGCCTACTCATCATAATATGCTATGTAAAATCAACCATATTTTGATCAATATACTTATTCTCTAACTTAACATCACACTTATTAGGTAAATAATGTTTATGTGTTCCCCCCAGGTGGCCCTCAAACAATCTATTAGCCCTATCATGGCTTTTGTCCTCCTCCCACCCATGCATATGACCAAGGTTAGCCTCCTTTGCATTCAAGTTAGTCTTCTATTTCCCCTTGTCAAGACTAGGCTTACCCTGTTACATCGCTATCAAGAGTCAAGCAAGAATTATTAGTTTATCTTAAGTTGATAAGAGAGATTGGTAGGGGTTTAGAAGTTTCTTCTGTCATCCCTATCCATGTTCTACAAGAGGCAAGGAGTGCTCTTCAATTGGTCAAGAATAGATGGTCAGTTTGTGAGGGTAAACAATGGTCATCTTGTAGGAATGAAGACATAACAATGATGAAAATCATGATCCAAAACATAGATAGTGTGTTGATATCTTATGAAGAGAAAAAATTCATTTGGATCAGTCTTATGTGTCCACTCTCCTCTAAGATCCTCAAGCTCAACCTTCAAGAGTTCCTGATCATCCCCCTAATCAACCTTGTCAAAGTCCATCCTTGTCAAAACTCAGAGAGGCAATATTGGACCAAGGTAGAATAATAATGAAAATCAATGAGTGGGTTAAGCTTGGACAAGAATTCCCCATTCATGCCATAGAGGGGATAGGAATCTTCTTGTAAGAGTTTTGGAATGTGTGGAAATAAATTGAGGAAGTTGACTATGCATAGGTTGAGAAGCATGAATTGAAAGGGTGGGTATTGTCCATTGTAAAAGTGTTTGATCAGTGAGAGAAAGTGTATGTCAAACGTAAACCAATTAGTTTGTCTTCTCCTACCCCTAAACCCATTCCCACTCAAGATCATGAAACCATTCCATCATGGATCTTCTCCAACACATTCAACCCTGACTATGTCATGCCCTCACTTGTGAGACCGCCCTCTCCTATAACCATTTAAAAGGAATAAAAGGTGTTTGTTACTTACTCATTTTGATCATGGAAATTAGTTTAGAAAGGCATAAATAAGGAGGAGGAGGTGTTAGTTGAGGTGGTTAGTCAAGAACCACCAAAGAGACCTTACAAAGTACCTAGCTGAAAGGGAACTCTCTTAAACTACAAGAAAGGTAAACTTATTCATCCTCCCACCATCTCCCTCTTGGAGAAAGAGCCTATTTTACAAAGGTTAGAAGAGTTTGTAGTCATAAGTGAACTATAGGAGGACAATGCAAGTATCTATGATGAAGAAATCATGATAGGCAACCCACTTTATAAGGAAGAGCATGTTTTAGCTTTCAAGTTATAGGAGTTTGAGGAGAAGCAAGATAACCTTCATGAACCTATTATATAGGTCAAGGGAAGCTCAAGTGATTTAAAAGATCAATGGCAACATTTGTGCTTGGATTTATTGAGTGAAATGGAGCAACTTAGTGTTTCAAACTTACCTAAAGAAGACAATACTCAAGATGAACATGGAGAAGACCTTGAATGGACTACTGAAGGTCCATTCTACATAGATGAAGAATAGGATCAGAACCAGGTGGCTGAGGTTTGTCCACTTTGAGATGAGGTGTTAATTGAGGATAGCTCTGATATGTTGGAGCAAGAGTAAAATAAATCAGATCTTGAGCAAGATGGGTGTGATATTTTAGACCCTAGATGGTTAAGTCAACCCTCATTTTTAGTTGAAGATAAAGATGAAATCTTGAGTGAGGTTGATGAAAGAGATATCTCAAATTCTCAAGAGATGCAGTTTGATGAACATACCAGCCAAGAATTTGAAGGGTTGTAGCAGTGGTTCAATGCCATAACCAAAGAATTTGAAGAGGATAAAAGACATGTCCTTCCTTCAAAACATTATGAGCATGTTGTTCTAAGCATGATCAGTCCTAATTTGCATAAGGACAAGGGGTAAGGATATGGTATTTTGAACCACCAAGTGCAATTGATCCCAAGAGCCTAAATGAAGTCTTCATGCAAGGCTTTCTCAAGAGTGATGAGCAACATCAAGCAAGTGATCTTGAAGTCTAACATGAACCAATATTGAAAGACTTAGACCAATATGTCTATGTTGGAAGCATGTTTATTCCTTTTCATCCATTGGAGAGAATATCAAAAGGATTGGCCATTAAGCTGCTTGATTCACCATTTTTGGTACCTCTAAAACAAGGTATTTTTCATCTTGGTTTGTTACAAGTGAATGATACTAATTTTTTTCCATTTGACCTAGAATGGAGATGCTTGTAAATTTTTGTATAATATTATATATATTAGAGTAAATTTCATGTTTTCCTCTAAGTGTCCATGTGCACATTTGTTTAGTAGGTTAGTTTCTTTTCCTATTATGTATTTCCTTTTCCTAAGTGCCTTGGGCACTTTATTTTTTTTTGTTTGTTTTTTTCCTTATTTCTTCAAGAGAGGGTTTTCAAGAAAGGGATAGCCTTACTCAATTTAGATTAGCTTATGACTCTATGTCCAATGGATCATATAAGGAAACTAGTCTGGGTTATCAAGAATAGTAGGCATGCTTCCTTGTGAGTCACCAAAGATGCTGGCCAAATTTGGCCCACATAAAAAGTTTTTTCTTGGATAGATAAACTTAGTAGAGTTATTGATTGACCAAATGATCAAATGACTTGAACAAGTGAAGAAGATGGACTAGACTATCATCAAACATCATGCAAAAATAGACAAGTTAGTCTGGTTACACATTTAATAAATTCATTTGGGAAATCAATCAAGGTCTAAGATCACATGGACACAATGTTTTTCATGCCTTAAATATTTTTTGAAAATTTCATGACTTGATGAGTTGTCTATCTCATATTACAAATGTTTAAAGTTAAATAATTAGAATGAGACATGCATAGGGACATCAAATAAAAGTCATGATGAATATCTATTTGAATTAAAAAAAAACCCAAAGGATATTGAAGATAAACATGGTGATGACAAGTGTCCAAATTAGAGAAGCTTGATTCAAGATCCAATGATGAGCGGGTGATTAACAATGTTAATAGGTCCAGAAGATCCAAAGGAGCACATTAAATCATGCATCAAAGATGAAGAGCGATCTCATAGTAAAAAGGTTAGTGTATTCTAAGATTGAACACATGGTTAACAAGTGGTAGGATCTCAGGTGGCCATATGAATATCTAACAATGCATGGTGACTAATAAATCTAGTGGGTCCAAGTTGATCAATGGTGCATGATCTATTGTGCCAAAGTAGATCAATGGCAAGCAAAAGGTCAACTATTTAGAAAATCCAAGGAATGAATGAGAAGATGCCAAGTGTCATGACCATGGAAATTTTTAGGTAAATAAATGACACACATTTTACCCATGTAAAGGAAGATCGATGATATGCATAAGGTCAAAGGGTCAACCAAACTTAAGATGAATACGAGGCCACCATATGGTTAAAGTATAGGAACCATCTAGTATTGATTGTAGGATCCCCAAAATGAATGAAAAGCTAATAGATAATAAAACATAAGGATCCCATATCAATATAAATGGTTGATACTAAAATTTGAAGATAGGAGATTTCAAGTGGTAGTCTAATACAGTTCAGGTTAAACCAAGAGCAAATGTTTAAAAAGGCTATATCACCATTAGAGTTTAGTAAAACATCATCAAATAGACATAAGTTATGAAGTCAAGGTTTTTAATGGTGAATCTCTATTTCCATTAAAGCTTAGATGTATGATATGTTTGTTTAAACCTAGTATAGTCCAAAATGAAGCTATGCATCATCTGCAGATCTTCATCGATATAATGACTACATGAAAACCAATAAATTAGATTGGTTTTCAATCTATAATAAAGGTTTATATTCAAGTTAGAGAAAATATAGACATAAATGAGATATGGTGGAGTGTCTCATCCTTTGACATAGTCATATCTCTGATAAATAGCCATTAAAAGCAGACATAGTCATGGCTCTGTTAGATCTGCAGATATGAATATTTTGTCTTCAGAAGCAAGTCAAGTGGGAGATGGCATAAAATCCCAAAATGGAGATCTGGTGATTAGAGAAAATAGATGGAGCATTTAAAATATTTTTAGGGGTCTCTAAAGGTTTTCCTTCATAAAGTAGATCATGACTCATCATCCTAAGACACTTTCTTGTCCTTTAGTGTATTGCTCAGCCAATGAGAAGATTTAGGGACTATTGGGATAAATGAAAGTTATTTTGTAGTGATGTATTAACCTTGATTTGATCAAAAAATGGTAGAAAATTCATTGAAAGGTGGTATCTTATTTAACGATCTCAGATAACGTGCTCCCTCTTCTTTCTTCTCCCTTTCTCTATATTACCCATTCTTTCCCATTTTGTAAGCTCTCTCTCTCTCTCTCTTAGATTTTAGACTCTCACAAGGTCTGTTTAATCTTGAAGAGCAAGGGACTCTCCGAGATATTGCAATATATTCTCATCTTGATTAGGCTAAACCCTATCAATAATTTGTAAGAACTACCTCTTGATGCAATAAATGACTTTCTTTACATATCTCTTACCTTGGATTAATGTTTAGTGAGTTGTGCATGATGGCATTGTGTGAGGGAGAATCTTCATAATCCATTATCTTCCTTTATGGCCTATTTTAAGGTGTGTTCAAGCTATTTGTAGGTATGGATTAGTGTTCTACCTGAACCTAGTCCATGAAACACTTATGCACTGAGCTAGACTGTGAGGTTGTGTGAGCTATTATTATCTTCTACAGATCTAGTGTGGGTTCAAGCTTATGGGAGTTTCCAATTTTTATTTGTTGCATCATATTTTAGCCTTATTAGGAGCCATTCCCCCTTCATAACCCTTTTACACGTGATAAAATTAGTTTAGATGATTCATTAGAAAGAAGTCAACCTTTTTTGGAGGTTCAACCCTATTATAAGATACCTAGGGTTGTTCCCATATTGTGACTGGAGGTGGGGGAGCCTAAAAAACTCCTCCACAAGGGTGAAATTTCACATCATAATAGTATCAATACTAGTTTCAAGGATCAAATGTCTAAACACATAATTTGTGACCCATTAGATGTAGGTGGATTGATAAGTGTGGGCTGAGTTATAATACCTTATAAGGATTCACCATTACTAGGTAAGGCAACCTTAGTTATATCTTGTTTACTTATTTCATCTCTTGTAACATATAAAAATGCATCTATTAAGCCCTTGTTTTTATTTAGATGAGTAATCAATGCTTCTTGATATTCCATTTGGAATCAAGTTACTGTATTAACATTTTCCATTACTTCATAAATAAAAAAGTTTAAAATTTGAAACAAAGTACAACAATCAGATAAATCAGATAACCCTAAGTGACCTAGGGTTTAATGTTCAAAGACAGGGTTTACTAAATGTTTAACCCTTAATTTGGATGTGAAACCTACTTGGGTAGATAGGGTTAAGAATATAGAAATTATAGGTCACAAGGGTGAATATTATATCTATAATTGGCTAATTAACTGCTAAAATCAGATGTAACATATATTGAATTTATTAAACTGAGATAAGCTATAAATGGAAAGTATGGTTATGCTTGATATAGAAATGACATAAAATAGGGTGCTTATATATTTGTAATGCTAATATAGATCTGGATCTAGAATAGGCTAAAAGTAGGTAGGAAGATAGTTTTGGAATAATTGTCAAACTCTAGATTTGGTGTCTTTTGCTCTTTTGATAGTTATGTCAGTCTTGAAAGGTTGTGTCAATGCTAGTTTTTGGGTTTGACTTTAGTGTCATGTAAAAAATATCTATTGAAATAGGATGTGACCACCTAGATGCTTTTGGATTTGGCTTCACCTATGTTCTAATGAATTCATATCTAGGCCATATACTATTGTTCCTGGTGAAATGGAAAAGCCCTAGCTTTCCATCTTCAATGTAACCTTGGGGAAAAATGGGTTAGTGAGATCATGGTGTCGAGTTGACTTGTAATGACCCCACTATTAAAGGGTGTTGCCTACATAGCCAATAATTTAGAAGAGAGATTTGGACTCATGTAGTTTTCCCCTATGTGTTGTCTTATGTGTGAATCATGCAATGTGTGTAAATAAAGTGAAACAATGACCTAACTTGTAACTTAGAAAATAAGACCTTATGATTGATCCTTTAGTATTTAGGACTTGTAGCTAGGTTGTTCCTTTGAATTATATTAGAATAAGATAGAATATGAAATCTTTTGATAACTTAATTAATTCTTGAATGCTCTTTTGGTTTGATTGTGAAGTGAAGAATGAATGAGGGTTGATCTTGTATTTATACCAATCCTATCGAGAGATAACTCACACTAAATCACTTAGGCTGACCATTGGAATACATTTCATTTTTAAATTAGATGAATTTAGGTTATTGGGCACTTGAATCAGGATAAGATAGTAATGTCAATGATACTATCTATCATGGATTTTAGTGTCTAAGGAGTAGGAAATCAGGGACAGGCTCAAGACTTGTATAGGTGTAAGATAAGTATATTTTAAGCATTCTAAGTAATATGACATGTCTATGTCATCAATATAAGGCTGGTCAAACTAAGAGATAGGCCAAAGGGCACAAGATAGAGTAGATGTGAGGTTTGCAGAAGTTAAACATTTGTAAAACTAAGAGTAACAACTAGTGTTTGAGTTTGCCAAGTGTACAAGATTGAGGTGTTACATAATCACAAAATATCATCTATAATGTTAGAGAAAGAAATGGAAAAAAAATACTATTCAATAAAAAGGTGGTAACCTTTGTAGATACATGAAAGGAGTGGAATGTTCAAAGAGATAGAGTTAGATGACCTATGAATATGTTAATAAAGTGAGGAATATGGTTATAAAAAGGTGTGGTTGCATGTCTGTGAAGAGGTTGATATATAATTTAGTAAGATTTTGTAAGGAATGTATTTAAGTTATCAATCGTATCATGAATAAAATAAGGATTGTTATGAATTTTGATGTAATTATAGACACTAAAATGTGAAATTATTTGTTCTTAATTGCTCTTTAACATTATTTTATACTTTTATGAGAAATTTGAGTCTGTGGGGAGCACAAAACCTTGTTTTATATGATGAAGAGATATAGTTTAATGTACTTTTATGAATATTAGTGTTGAAAGATAATTGATAGGGTATGAAGAACTTATTTATATCCATATCAATCTAAAACTAATCTTTGAAATCCCTCAAAAATTGAAAATCTCATACAAGTTTACTTTCAGCTTCACATATATAGTCTAAACTATAATAATCAAATAAAAGTGGTTTATTATAGCATTTGATGATAGCCCATACTTATAAAAGGATTGAGAGATGTGAGTATGATACATGTGAGTCATTAAAAATCAAAAGGACTTATTCTCAATTGATGAATTTTGAATATGCGCCTAATATAAGCTCTTGGGTCTGTATTGAACAAGAAAACTGTAATTTAGGGTTTATGGTACAAGAATTCTTTTAACATTTATCAAGCAAAATTCCTAAAAATATGTATAAAGGTCGAAGAGAGTTCATGACATGATACAAGTGGGTTTTATGTGTTGAAATTCATAAAGAGGAAAATATTACTTTTTATCAGTCGATAGACTTGTGCATTAAAACAAATCTTATCCTGACCAAATACTAAGTGAAACAAGTAGAAGAAACCATTTTTTTAATGTATATGAAAATGGAATAGATACAAGGAATCTTTTGGGTTGTAAATAAAATCTAAAGTTTGAATAATCTATCTATTTTAAAATGAGTTAGACCTAATACAAGTCTAGAAGGTTGTGTTCAATTTGTGATTAATAGGTTTCTTACATATAACTATCATTGTAAAGGCTCAAGGAGTGATTGGTGGTTTTTGATAGTGTTGTAAAGGCTCAAGGGGATATAAAATATAGATAGAATATGATTAAGAACAAGTTGTCAAAAGTAAAAATTGAAGAGAAAGTGAAAAACATGTAGGCTAACCCTGCAACAAATTAATAAGCATGAAAGATATTTGAAGCTAAGAGGAAAAGAACAAGAGACTAGGGTGAAAAAAACCTAGGTGAGAATCTAAGGAAGCTAATAGACCAGGGTGAAAAAGACTTGGGTGAGGACCTTGTTGAGTGAGAAGCATTTGAGATTGCTTCTTGAAATCTTGAGAAAGAAAAGGTAAGGACAAGAAAAATTCCTATATCCCATTAAGTCTTGAGAAAGTGAAGAGAACAACACATTGAGGCTTTAATAATAAGAGATCTAAGGTGATAAAGAACAAAAAATTCTAGTTTTTTAAGAAGAAAGAGAAATAGATTAGAAACACATACGTAAGTGTATATGTTTTACTATTTTGAATCTTATTTATAAGTATATTGTACCAAAAATTATTTATAGGCCTTAAGACTAGACAAGAGACATATCAAGGCATGGAAAGAGGTAAAATAAAGAAGAAAATAATGAAAGGATTGTCAAGCAAGAAGAGTCTAATGCAGAAAAAGAATGAGGTAAGGAAAGACATAGACATGCATAAGGAAATAGATGGGATGAAGCAAGCCTTAGCTCATTTGAGGCAATGTTTGGAATAATGGAATCAATCAAAATAAGGGATATACATTCTAGTTTTTTAAAAAGAAAGAGAAATAGATTAGAAACACATACGTAAGTGTATATGTTTTACTATTTTGAATCTTATTTATAAGTATATTGTACCAAAAATTATTTATAGGCCTTAAGACTAGACAAGAGACATATCAAGGCATGGAAAGAGGTAAAATAAAGAAGAAAATAATGAAAGGATTGTCAAGCAAGAAGAGTCTAATGCAGAAAAAGAATGAGGTAAGGAAAGACATAGACATGCATAAGGAAATAGATGGGATGAAGCAAGCCTTAGCTCATTTGAGGCAATGTTTGGAATAATGGAATCAATCAAAATAAGGGATATACATCTAGAAGGTGATAAAGTGGCCAATCAAGTAAATTATGGAAAGAAGAAAGAGACAATAATAATTTAGAGGTATGAAAAATCTACTCGAAGAGCAATCTAATGATGAACTCAAAGAGGTTATCATAGTTGAAGATAAGTAAGATGAAAAAGAGGTATGACATGATGCTCAATAAAATCCTGGAGATGATGATGAGGCTAAAATGTTTGATGATGCACCAGAAGAATTTGAAGATGACAAAGAGTTATATGATGCTTTGGAGGAAATCTAAGTTTAAGGAAAGAGAGTGTACAAGAAATAAATGTTTATAAGAACACAAACCATGAGAAAGATTAATCCTATTCAATAGAATATTTAAGTGTGTGATTTTAGGTATATAGGTTTTTCAAAGAGAATGCTCACAATAAAATTTAAAAACTTGAAAGAAACAAGGTATACAAGGCACCAATCGACCTTAAAATATAGATTACTAATGTGAAAAATGAATAATAAAAGAAAATAGTGATCCTTAGTCAAAAATATGATAGAAAAGATAAAAGGATGATAGGAATTTTTAGTTGAAAAGATAGTATATGTCAATAAGAACCAAGAAAAATAAGGAAATAAAAAATGGACCTCCAGAAGGACTTTAGAGAAAATAGAACACCATTAGCTAAGGATATAATTCAAGAATTAAGGAGGCAAAGCTAAGTGAAGTACCTCAAGATACAAGAAAATAAAGGATTGCATTAGTTACTTATGACAATGAGCAAAACAAAGAGCAAAAGTCAAAATAAAGTTTGAACAAAGGCCATGAAACAAGCAAGAAAAGTGAAAATTAAAAAGGTCTCCAAGAATAAAGCAATTAGTTTCTAAGGCAAGTGCTAGGAAGGCAAAGAGATGACC
Organism: Torreya grandis; assembly: GCA_037957365.1. Taxonomy (NCBI): domain Eukaryota; kingdom Viridiplantae; phylum Streptophyta; class Pinopsida; order Cupressales; family Taxaceae; genus Torreya; species Torreya grandis. Next base: position 796,771 of record JARHVA010006517.1, on the reverse strand, counting down.
AAGTTGCTATGCAAAAAGAAATAAATGAAATTATGTGTAGGTATAAGCCTAAAGTCATAAAAAATACAAGCATAGGACCACACAAGGAGATGAAAGGAAATATGTGGATAACTAAGAGATTAATAAAAGAAAATGAATATGATGTTGAATCCCATTGTAGTGGGAAGCTACCTTAAAGAGATTCAAGAAATAATGAAAGATATTTTAGGTAAACATCAAGTCCAAGGGATCAAGAAGGCTTAGTTGATCAAATAATGGGCAAGAAGAGGTCACCATAGTAGGGTAGACCATGGAGACATGAGGATGAGATTAGGAAAATAGAAGAATCACAAATATCATCTTAGAAGAAGCTTGAGAAGCACTCAAGAAGGAGAAAATATATGAAAGGTCATGAGATCCTTGAAGAGACCAATATGACTCTTAAACTTAAGTGGATTTGTGTTAATAATGTTGTTTATACATGTATGGATATGTAAGAGTAAAGTTCACTTCATGATCACATGAAGAAGGGAAGAAATGAAACATAAGAACTCATGATACAACAAGGAAAAGAGGAGGACAATCATATTCCTCATAGATGAGACAACTTTAGGTAGAGAGAGCTTGAAGAAAGATAATCCTAGTCAAGGAAGAGATAAGTTCAAATCAAAATTACAAGAGTAGAGAGAGGAAAATCTTAGCCCAAAAATGGGTCAAGGAGAAGATAAAATCAGATTAAAAGTAGATATAGAAAAATAAGAAGGACAAAGAGAGTCAATTCCTATGGGAGAAGAACTACAAAGCAAGATGCTTCAAGAAGGTGAAATAAGAAGACAAATACAAGGAAAGAAATTAATTCACTTAAATAATAATGTTGTAGCCAATGTTATTAAGAACATGTGTGATAATGGTAAAATAAAAATTGTCCAAGAAGTAGTATATCAACATGAACCTGAGTTGATGAGGAAGATAACAGTTCAAGACAAGCAAAGAGACTATGAAAAAAATCAAATTAAGGAAGCAAAGTATCAACATGAGAAGGTCCAAGGAGATCAAGAGAAGGCATATCAACCTCGAAGGAAAAAAAGTTTTTGAAAATCTGTTAGATCTTGAGGAGAAAGAAGAATAAAAGGTCAAAAAGAACATGAGTGATGACACTAAACAATCTCATCATAGTATAAAAATAATAGAGGCATTTGATAGACAAAACAAAGAACTACAAATAACTCTAAGTTACATGAAGATAGAAGGTGAGATACCATGATGGCAAGGCAAAACAAAAAGATAAAAACCAAGAAGTGAGGATTCATAGTAAGGGAAGAATAATAATGAGAAGATCAATAGAAGAGAAAGATCAGATGGCAAGAAAGGAAGAAAATTTGAAAACAAGAAAGAAATTTCATTTGAGCCAGAGATCAAAATTTCCCCCCTTGGAGAGTATGATGCAGGAGCATCATCATCAAGATAATGTAAACATTTATTTGATAGGTCTAAGGTAAGTGTATGAAATTTTATTTTGTCAAGTCAAAATCATTTAAGTTATTAGATGTTCACACTCTAGTCTCCAGAGTCTCAAAGGAACTTTTCCACCAAAATCAATATTTGAAAACTTGAACTTGTTGTAAGCAATTGTGAAGATCTTCATATGTCCTCAGTGTTTGTAAAGTCATAATTATAAATTTATTAGGTTATAATTGTTTAAGTTCAAGTTATTAAGTGTCTTTTAATCCTTACACCATGATTAATGTGTTAGGATATATATATATATATATATATATATATATATATATATATATATATATATATATATACATATATATATATATATATATACATATATATATACATACATATATATATATATACATATATATATATACATACATATATATATATATATATATATATATATATATATATATATACATACATATATATACATATATAAATATATACATATATATATATATATATATATATATATACATATACATATATACATACATACATATATATATATATATATATATATATATATATATATATATATGAATATGTTAATAAAGTGAGGAATAAAGTTATAAAAAGGTGTGATTGTAGGTCTGTGAAGAGGTTGATATATAGTTTAATAAGATTTTGTAAGGATTGTATGTAAGTTGTAAATAATATCATGAATAAAAGAAGGATTTTTATGATTTTTTATGTAATTTTTGACACTAAAATGTTCGATTACATGTTATTAATTTTTATTTAATATTATTTTAAGCTTTTATGAGAAATCTGAGTCTGCAGGGATCACAAAACCTTGTTTTGTTTGATGAAGAGAGATAGTGTAACATAATTTTGTGAATATTAATGTTGAAAGATAATCGATAGGGTGTGAAGAAATTGTATACATCCATATAAAGGTAAAACTAATCTTTAAAATCCATTAGAAATTGAAATTCTCACAAAAGTTTACTTTTAGCTTCACATATTCAGTCTAGACTGTAATAATCAAATAAAATTGGTTTATTATAGCATTTGAAGATTATCCGTACTCAAACAAGGATTGAGAGAAGTGAGCATGATGTATTTGAATCATTAAAAATCAAAATGACTTATTATCAATTGATAAAGTTTGAATTTGTGCCTAATATAAGCTCTTAGGTCTGTATTAAACAAGAAAACTTTAATTTAGGGTTTGTGGTACAAAAATTCTTATAGAATTCGATTGAACCAAGAAAAAATCCTAAAATTTTGTATAAATGTCAGAGAGGGAGTTTTCATGATATTATACAAGTGGGTTTTATGTATTGAAATTCATACAAATGGAAATGTTGCATTTTATTAGCCGATAAACCTATGTATTAAAAAAAATCTTGTTTTAACTTATCTTGGTAAAAAAAAACTAAGCGCAACAAGTAGAAGAAAACCATGTTTTAAGGTAGATGAAAATGGAATAAATAAAAATAATTTGTTGAGTTGTGAAAAAAAGTCTAAATTTTGAATAATCTTTTTATTTGAAAATGAATTAGACCTAATACAAGTCTAGAAGATTGTGTTCAATCTGTGATTAATAGGTTTCTTGTAGATAACTATCATTGTAAAGGCTCAAGGGGTGATTGGTGGTTTTTGATAGTATATTAAGAAGTCTAGAAAACTTTTTGAAATTCACATAAATCTTTGTTTAGTTCAATAATAAGATTAAATAAGGTCTAGACACATATGTTACTATAGAAGTCAAGTATATAAGAATGTGATGACTTTTTTTTTAAGATTGGAGAATATTGATGAGAGTATAAATAATCTCTCAAGAAATCCTATCAAATTATTAAGAATCACATTGGAATTATAATAATATTTTAATAAGGTATGAACATTAGACAAATAAGGCCATAACTCTACTTAAAAACAGGGTAAACCTAGTCTGTGATAGACCTATAAAAGGTCTATCTACATCAATAGGCCATGTTCACCATTTTTTGTGCATGAATCTGATGAAATTTACATCTGAAAATTTTGTATATGTGTCATTTACTTGATGAAGTTTATAAATCTCTTCAAGATCTAATTCTATTTTGAAAGATCTTAGTGCATTAGGGTCTTTTTTTCTAAATAATTCTGAAAATGTTCTAGAATTCCAACATGAAGTTCTGGTGATGTGTAACAAAATGTAATAAGAGTTGAAACACATCAAATAACTAGTTTAGGTCAATGGCATGTATTCCCATATAGAAATTAATTTCCAATCACTATGCACATGTGTTGTTTATTATTTTCATTTATGCATTTCATTTTGCAATGTTGAGCAAGTCACAGACGATAATTTTTAAAAATAAAAATTATCTTTGCACATGGTCATGCTACATAAAAGAGGATCTTAGAGTTTTATTTTTAAATATAAGGTGTCTTTTGTATTATATTGACACTGTCAATAGACTATAATGATGAATTATTGAATTTCTTAGCTATAAAAGTTTTGAACAAGGCATGTTACAATTATGGACATAAAAATTAATGACTTCAAAGTCCTACCTACTTCTTTGCCTTTGATTCTAGTCACAAAAATGATTATTTTGATAGGTCTCTATGAACCAATTTGTATTTCATTACCTCATCTCATAATAAGGAAATTAAAAGGAATTCTTCACTTTCATAGAGTTAGTATGGAGATGTTTTATAAATTATGAATGGTAGTGGTTGTATTATTAAAGATTAAAATAAAATCCATTGCAAAAGATCATGGTTTGATAGATTGTTCTTAAGCCTTGCCAATAACGTTATTATAAGTGGGGCTCTAAAAATCTGTTATGATAATAGTTGACATTTTTGCATTGTAAGGGCAAATGGAAATTTTCTATACTCAATCACCTTTTAGAATAAGATTGTTTGCCATGACCCTTTCACGTGTGCCAATCTCAATAGGCTATTTGTTAAGTTTATAAATTATACTATGGTTCAAGGTATTTTTTTAGGAGAGTTCAATAAAATATGTAATAAATGAGACATAAATATGAAAAAATAGAAAATAAATTCCACTTATAACATTGGCTTTAGTAGTTTACACTATCAATTAACATTGGTATCTATACCTAATAAAATTAACCCAAATGTCAAAATAAAATACTAAAAATGCTAAAGCAATACCAGTATAGTAATCATAATCATTTAGTTGGAATGACATTATCAACCTTTTAGTGTCTTACTTGTCAAATTAAAGTTGAGGCACCATATAGAATATTTGACAATTGTTGAGTTCTTTAAAAATCTTGCTAAAAATTTAAGCTCCACAACAATAAAATGTAGGGATCATCTATGGGCAAATATAATCATGAAGGAAAAAAAAAAGTACATTTACATGCAAAATAATTTAAGTTTCAATTTAGATGTTATTTCTACTTGCACATGAATCAAGGCATAGCTAAGCTAAACAAAAAATGAAAAAGATACAATCTAATCCCATTGTTTTGGTGCTAAAAAATATGTGAACATTTTTGAAAGCTAAATTGTAATTTTATTAAACTGATCATATGATGTTAGAACATTTAATTTCTAAGTGGTGATGCTATAGATCCTTAGTACACTTTAGTTAATCAAATAATAATGATTTATTATTTATTAACACAGGTTACAAAACTTCATGTAAATAAATAGTAAAATATATTTGTTTATTATTTCTAATTTATTCAAAATGTTTATAGGAAAAGTGCGAGCCTTTTGTAACAATGGTCACCTTATTTTCCATTATAAATAGAGTTTTTATCCCTATTGTTATTCACTAGATACACTCAATGAGTTCTATGATTGAGAGAATTTAATATTTGCATGTGGAAAATATATTACAAAGGTTTTGTGAAGACTTGTTGAAAAGAAGGGGGTTGAAGAAGATTGTATTGAGAAAATTAGTATATCATATATAAATATATCATATTGTGGGAAAACCTTTGGTGAGGTTAAAAATTTGCAATGTGATATATTCATATATGAGAAACTTATTTTTCCAATATAATCTTCTTCAACTCCCTTCTTCTCAACAAGTCTTCAAAAAACATTTGTAATATATTTGCCACACATAAATATTAAATTATCTCGATCATGAATTTCACCGAGTGTATCTAGTGAATAATAATATGGGTAAAAATCTATTTATAATGAAAATGAGGGAAGTTGACTATTGTAACCAACAAGTCTGACCTTTCTCATGAACATTTTAAACAAATAGTAAATAATAAACAAATATGTTTTACTATTTTTCTAAATGAGGTTTTTCAATCTACGATAATAAATAATAAATCATTATTATTTAATTAGCTAAAATGTACTAAGGGTATATAATAACACCACATAAACATTAAATTTTCTAACACTCCCCCTTAATGCTAAGTGGGGATAAATACGATAGTCACCTTATTAAAGGAACTATATTATGTAAATTTTTTTGAATTTAAAAAAAATCATGTCAAACATCACCTTTTAAAATAAAAGGAATTATAATCCATAAACTACTTTTTAAAATAAGTCTAGGCTAGTATGATCATGAGACTATATCTTACAGTTTCTCATGAATAATCAATCAAGCATATTTGGTGCCTTTTATAATGTAAGGATCTCCACTACAAAGTATGCTTTTATGTATTGGGCATTCTGTAAACTGAATATTTATGAATTTTATAAAAATCACATATAATACATATTACAATGTTTTATAATGAGAAAAATAATAGAGAAGAGGAATAAATACATGGCCATTAGAAAGTGACATTATCATGCACACTCCCCCTCAATGATAATTCTGAGAGGCCTAACATTGCATAAAACAAAAAAAACTTGGTAGCACCAAGTGGGTTTGTTAATATATATGCCACTTATTCAGCTATATGATAGAACTGTAGATCAATATCACCATTGAGGACTTTTTCTCAAATAAAATACCTCTGAACTTAAATATGTTTAGTTTTTTGGTGATACACTATATTTTTTGTCAGAGCTATACAACTTTGGTTATCACATAGAAAGGTGGTATTATGAGAAATATCCAAATAAATTTATCCTAATAACCTTCAAAGTCACATGGATTATTTATTAGCTTCCATAGCACTTTTGTATTCTGTTTCAATAGAGGAGATAGAGATAGTAGGTTGTTTTTTGTTGTTCCAAGTGATATCACTTGCAACAAATTTAAACACAAATCTAGAAGTAGATTTGTGATCTATAATATCAATAGCATGGTCATCATCATAATAACCATATAATTTAATATTATCAATAGAAGAATAAAATAAACCAAAATTTACCATTCTTTTGATATAACAAAGTATGCATTTTTATATTTTCTAATGATCCAAATATGGATCTTGCATGAATATAAAAGCAACACCTATGGTAAATGAAATATATAGCATAGTAATGGTTAGATATATAAAACAAATAATAATTTGTCTATAAAGTGTTGGATTAGTTTATTCACATGTAGGTTTTAGATCAAGTTTAACACCAACTTTAATAGGAATAGATGTAGGCTTACTATTAAGCATATTAAACTTAACAAGAAGATTATGTGCATATTGAGATTATAATACAACAATTAATTTTTATCTTAAAACATAGCCATTCCAAAAAAATGATTCATAATGCTTAAATCAATCATTTCAAATATTTGACTTAGTTTATACTTATACTTATGAACTAAATTAATTATTTTTTTAGTAATTAAAAGGTCATCAATATATAATACTATTAATATTAAATGATTATTTTCAACTTTAAAAAAGAGATTATGATCATAATAAAAGTTAGGGAAACCTAATTTTTAAAAATAACTAGTGATTTTAGAATACCAAGCTCAAGGAGCTTATTTTAAACCATATAAAGATTTATTTAACTTTTAAACATATTGCTCTATTTTAGGGTTAGTGAAACCTTTAGGTTGAGCCATAAAAAAATATTATTCTAAATCACCATTCAAGAATATATTTTTGACATCTATTTGGTGTATAGTCTAATAATTTTGAGTTAAAAAAGTAATGAATAATCTAACAGTACTCATTTTTACTACATGAGTAAAGGTTTCAACAAAGTCAATCTCAAATTTTTGAGTAAACCCATGAGAAACTATTCTTACCTTAAACTTATCAATTTTATTAATTAAATTATATTTGATTTTATAAAACCACCTACAATAAAAAATATGTCTTTTGGGAGGAGGTAAGACAATATCCCAAGTCTAATTTTTATTTAAGATATTATACTCAGATTGTATAACAACTTTCCATCTATCATATTGATGAATTTTTTTAAAACATTGAGGTTTATATTCATACATAGTCATTAAATCGTGACAAGAATGTTGACATAGTTAATTTATTAATATTATTAAGACTATACGATTGAATAAGGAATTTTGTACATTTAAGTATTTTAGATTGAACATGAAATTCAGATGTCTCCTCTAGCTCTAAGTTATCCAAAGATGAATCAATTACCTCTAGGGCATCTATTTCTTCATAAGGAACAATAGAAGAGCTAGGTTTATCAAAATAAAAACATTGTGGAGGTCCACAGAGGACTCACAAAAATATTTTTTGAGAATAATAACATTTCTATTTTTAATGGTTTGTCTTTTAGATGGATTATACACTCTTAATCCTTTAGTTTTACCTCCATACCCTATGAAAATGCAAGAGTATGAGGTAGGATCAAGTTTCTTGATTTTAGCTTTAGGAACAAAGATGAAAACATAACTGTCAAAAACCTTAAGATAAGTCATATTATGTTTCTTATTAGACCACATTTATAAAGGGGTAGAAAGATGAAAAACTTTATTAGGAAATCTATTCAGAATATGCACATCATTATTCATAACTTTGGCCCATAAGAATTTACGAATATTTGTAGAATGGAACATTGTTCTATCCATTTCTATAATGGTGTGGTTTTTATTTTCAACAGTACCATTTTTAGGTGGGGAATATGAATTTGTTAATTCCATTTGAATACCACAACTAATTAAAAAATAATCAAACTCTTTACTAATATATTCACCACTATTATTAGATCTTAATCTCTTGATATAAAAAATAGAAGCATTTTCAATAATAACTTTCAATTCTTTGAATTTAGACAACATTTTATATTTATTTTTAATGAAATATGACCAAATCATATTAGTATGATCATCAATAAAAGAAATAGTATATAAATAACTAATAATAGATGTAACTTCAAGACATCTTATCACATCACTATGAATTAATTCTAGAAGAAATGAAGAATTCACTTTATGATTCTTGTGAAAAGGATCAGTATGTTACTTATCACGTAAGCAATCTTCACAAGTTTCATGATGAGAAGAGATAGGAGGAATACCAACAACAATATTATTAAAAGAAATATCATGTAAACTTATAAAATTAAAATGTCTTAATATTTCATATCATAATTGAGATTCATTCTTATTATGTGATGAAAAACAACATGCAAAAGAAATGAAAAGTGTATAAACCATTCTTTTGAACACCTTCATCAATAAAAAAACTAGATTGATTTTTAATGAACCAATTAGCTTTAATAAAATTTACAATGGAATTATCATTCATAAGCTAAGAATGAGATAAAAAAATCTTAATTTTAGGTACATAGAAAACATCATTAATAACAACATTTACAAATTTTGTCTTTCCTTGTTTAGTTGCTTATAAAAATGAATTATCTCCTAAGTAAATATTTATAGAAATATTTTTAGTATCAAATAAAATTAGATAACTAAGTCATATTATGTGATGCATCATTATCAATCTATTCATTCTCATTATAATAGATAAGGCAACATATAAAGCAATAAAATTAGAATTTAACTCTTGATTGTTGTTCTGATTTTAGTTCTTCTGATGGTTTTGATTGTATTTCTTTTATTTAATATTTTTAGAGGTTTTATTATTAGATTTATCTTTATTTTTATGACAATTTTCCCTTCTATGACCAAATTCACCACACATATTACAATTCCCATTAAACTTAAATTTATGATTTTTATTACCATATTTATTATTATTATTTTTACCATTAGCATAATTAAGGTTAGATTTATGGTCTTCATTATTCCAATAAACAATATTGAGAGTGAGAAGTGTTTGAGTGGCTTTCTATTTAGAATAGAAATTAAACATCACTTTCTCTTCTTGAATTGGAAGAGTTGACAAGGCAGTGAGGTCAATGATATCTTTATCTGTTTGATATTTTGAACTTAATTTTGAAAACAAAATAAAAATTCATGAATATTTAATTGAATAATAAAATATTACAACTAATTTTAATTAGATTATAGTTGCATCTATCTAATTGATATTTAATATTCTTAATTTTTACAATAAAGTTAACAAAATTTTCATCACCTTTCATAGGTGGAGTAAGCAATCAAGAATCAACTTAATAATTTTAGAGACATGAGTGCCCTTGATATAGAGGGATTCATACACTTGTTTTTATGGAATGAAAACCAAAAACTCATTCAAACAATACTCACCTCTGCCAATATCTCTCTTAGCTCCGATATCTTTCTTTGTCATGTTTGTCCTTATTTGGTACCTATAGAACTCTTTGACACTACCTTATTTCCCTCTTGTAGAATCCTATGAAATTATAAAATTATATTCATTCTAACAAACCTCAAATTCTCATCAATTCTAACTTTACTATTATGTTGGTCTTTCTCAATTTTCACTCTTTCTACCCTTGTGCCAATGGGTAACTTGATTCACACATAAAGCTTAGGTTACAATATTACTTTAAGGTTCAATTTCACTAATGTAACACAAAACCAAAACCTCATTGATCTCTTTTTGAATCCAAAAAACTATTTAGACAACCCTTTATTTCTTTCCTTACTTTTGATTATGTCTCAGGTGTATTTGGTAGCCTTTTTTAAGGATTTTTACTTTGTATGGTTCCATATAGACTCAATCTGGGATACCATACCCTATTAAAGACACCCTCTATTGTGTTATTTCATTTCACATAATTCATTCCATAACTCATTCATTTAGACTACTTTTCAACCTTTTTAAGGTCTCTGATTAGACCTATTAAGCCTTTGTTTACAATTTTCAACACACGATCACATTTATTAGTATAGTTTCATACCAACACAACATATAAACCTAAAAAAATTTAGTATAACTTAAACCCTAACTAATGACCAATTTGTAGGGGATTTGGTCAGTTAACTCATGTAAAATATCAATTTAGGTTAAGAAACCCTAGACCAGGATTTAGACCAGTCATGTAGACCCAAGAAGGGTTATTTGCACATTTTAAGTTTTCCAAAGAATTTCAAAAAAATTAACTTATTTTTTTAGGTCTGTATGGACCTATGACACCTATCTCAATCATTTGAACCTTCTTTTTACACCACTATTCACATTTTCCAAACTTGTTTGGGTTTGACTGTGTTAAACAATATAATTGTATTGGATTTTATACAAAATGGATGAAATAACCTACAATGCTTAGGGATCCTTAAAATTTATATATATACCACTTACCAATATTTATGTTTTAATACCAACTCTAACTCGTGCATAACCACCTTTCAATATTTTATACTTAGAACTCCTGATTACAACAACATACCATAAAGGGTTTGTGTCAACCTCATCAAAAAATATTCATCAAAATAATAAAGAACAAGGTTTAAAAGTTCTTAAAAATTCATTAGATCATGTCACTCATGCACTCACACCTTTAAAACATTCTTTCTCAAAGTCCTATTCTTGAAGCACTCTGTTCACTCTTAACCTATCTAACACAAAATACAGTCTTAGAAATAGGGTCAATAACTTAGGTCACTCTTTCAATATTTGAACATTAATATCATATTCATTATTATAAACAATGGAACAAAACTTACATTAGCATTATCTAATCAGAACATTGAACAACACAGGTTTTAAAAAATCCTTACTCTTTTTCATTCATGGTTCTTGCCAATATTTATGTAATAGGTATGTTTGATAGAGTTATCTCATTTTTAATTTCAAATCTTCTATGCCATTCTTACCTTAAACTTCCTTCCTATCTTGAATGAATTGTTAACAACAAAAACACTTACCTATATCAAAACTTTTGTAACTAACTTAACTTCCTCTTATACGTTGGGAATGAATAAATTGCCTAACTTACTCATCTAGGTAACTCATCATGTGAGTCATGTGGGTATTAAAACACTCTTAACCCTTTATTAAAACCTAACCATATAAAATTCAACATTGAGACCTATTGAAACTAGATTGAGATCTCCTAAACCACACATTGAAATTTAAAAATTCAAATCAAGGGTTTTCACAGGAAAATGCCAAAGCAACCCAAATTTATTTTTTTCAATAATCTAACACCTATTATAGACTCCTAAAGACCTAAGATGATGAAAATAACTTACTAAATAATCAAAACATGACAAATAGACCAATATATACTATGAGGTAGTGATGATCATGCATCATACTATTGAGGATAAAGAAAAAATTTCCATGAAAGTTATAAATAATTTGACTTTGAGGTTCTTTGTATCATCCTTCATCCACCTAGATCCCAATGTATATTTGAGACACTTAGACTTTATTTATGCTTACTCAAATTCATTATGACTCCTCCTTTGTTATTTCTCTCTTGCCCTTTCTCTTTCTTTTCTTCTTCAATCTATTCATGGGCAACTACTACTCATTCTCTTTCCTCCATAAACTTGCATATGAAGCAAACATGTCAAAAAAAACCACTTATTTATTTCTCTCTTGGAGTGTACTTGGTATCTCCTCAAATATTTGTTATTTGGTTGCTAACTCTTCTTCCTCTTGGCTCAAGATTTCTCTCAATGCCAACTCATCTGCCATGATGGTCTCCTTGTCTCCTATGAGACTCGAATCATCTATTTCTTCCATTATGTGCTGCCATATTTTCTCTTCTTCTGTTGTATAGTCACCCATATCTCCTTTGTCTTCCATTTGTTCCAAACAAAGCACCTCAATCTACTGCAACTTAGTCTTTTCAAGCACTTCAACATGTGATTCTCCTTCCTTCTCTACTACTACCACATTATGTGTTTCAAAAACTTCATTTAATACTATTGTACCTTCATGTCCTTCCACCAACATGTTCATTAGGCTCAATTTACTCTCATATAAATCATATTCAACAATGTTCTCATTAACACACTCATAAAAAACAACAGTGAAACATATACCTTGTACTTATTTACTCTCCTCAAGGTTTTTTTGACTAAAATCTTCTTCATTCTTGCTTTTCATAATACATGGTACTGCTAAAAACTCTTTCATTCATTCTTATTCATCCAATGGATCACCTTATTTAGGGTAGCACAAGATTGAATCACCATACTCAACTTTCCAATTAGCTTGTTTCTCTTCATTAGAATGTTACTCATGCTTTCAATGATCTTCACCTTCTTTCAATCTTTCACCTGTATTCAAACATTCAAATAATTAATTAGTCTTAATCATTAAAAGATTGCTTTCCCCTCCACTTCTCCTTCTAGGTTGCCTTTCTTTCATCTTCATCATTTATCTTATCCTCTTTTCCATTAATAATTTGAGAGGCCATCTCACTTTCCTCTATATTTACACACAAAATCGTGGTCTCATCTCTTCCATGATTTGCTCTAGCTTTGTCAATACCTCCTTCATCTCAACTATTTCCTTATATCTCTCTAACTCTATTTGATTCACTTCCATCTTCTTATGGTAATATTCACTCATCAATCCCTTCATCATCTTTGCACTCTTTTCTATTTACTATCTCACTCTCTCTCTTAGACCTATCTCTTCTCTTGACAAGCCTCCTACTTGACTTCTTGACCATTCACTTGGCCTTTCTCACTTGAATCTCTCTCTCTCTCTATATCTCTTGGAGTCTCCTTCTTTCTTATCCTCATTTGGGGCTCTTCTCCCACTCTTGTCATTTTTCTAGGACTCTCTTTTCTCTCTTCAAGCTCACTTTTGAGCTTCCTTCTTGTGGTCTCACTAGCTCTCTTCCTTTTCTAAGCCTTATTGGATTAAAGGCTTTTCCACACCACTCTTCTCTTTCACTTATAATTCTACCTCTTACTTATATACTTGTAACCTCTTCACTCTTTCCTGCAATCTCATTAGCCACTTGACAACAACATATCAAACTATCTTCAATACCTACTCAATCATAAATTGTATGCGTATGTAATAAACAATATCAAAAATCAAAACATTCCTTGCCAAGAACCTTTTTTATATGATACAAAATGATGTAGAGGGATTCATACACTTATCTTTATGGAATGAAAATAAGAAACTCATTCAAACAATAATCACCTCTGCCAATATCTCTCCTAGCTATGATATCTTTATTTGTCATGTTTTTACTTATTTGGTACCTATAGAACTCTTTGACACTTCCTTATTTACCTCTTTTAGACTCCTTTGAACTTATCAACTTATATTAATTCTAACAACCCTCAACTTCTCATCAATTCTGACTTTACTATTATGTTGGTCTTTCTCAATTTTCACTCTTTCTAACATTGTGCCAATAGGTAACTTGATTCACCCATAAGTATTAGGTTACAATGTTAATTTAAGGTTTATTTTCACTAATGTAACATAAAAAAAACCCCTCATTTATCTCTTTCTAAATCCACAAAACTATTGAGACAACCCTTTATTACTTTCCTTGCTTTTGACTGTGTCTCTTGTTTATTTAGTAGCCTTTTTTCAAGGATTTTTACTTTGTATGGTTCTATATAGACTCAATATAGGACACCAAACCTTGTTAAAGACACCCTCTATGGTGTTCTTGAATTTGAAAAGAATGCATTCCATAACTCATTAATTTAGACCACTTTTCAACCTTTTTAAGGTATGAGATTAGGCCTATTAGGCCTTTGTTTACACTTTTCAACACACAATCACATTTAATAGTAAAGATTCATGCCAACACAACATATAAATCTAAAAAACATTTATCATAGCATAAAACCTAATCAATGATCAATTTTTAGGGGATTTGGTTGGTTAACTCATGCAAAATATCAATTTAGGTTAAGAAATCCTAGAATAGGGTTTAAACCAATCTTGTAGACCCAAAAAGGGTTATTTGCACATTTTAAGTTTTCCAAAGAATTTAAAACAACTATACTTATTGATTTAGGTCTATTTTGGCCTATGACACTTGCTTCAATCATTTGAACCTTCTTTCTACACAATTATTCATGTTTTCCAAACTCATTTGGGTTTGACTGTGTTAAGCAACATAACTATATTGGATTTTATCCAACATGGAATGGATAAAATACCCTAAAATGCTTAGATAAACATAACAAGTTTATACATACCACTTACCAATATGTATGTTTGAATACCAAATCTAACTCGTGCATAACCACCTTTCAATATTTTATACTCAGAACTCCTGATTACACCAATAGACCATGTAGGGTCTATGTCAACCTCATCAACAAATATTCATCAAAAGAATAAAGAACAAGGTTTAATAGTTATTAAAATTTTGTTAGATCATATCACTCATGTCATTCATGTCACTCATGTCACTCATGCACTCACATCTTTCAAACATTCTATCTTAGAGTCCTATTCTTGAAGCACTCTGTTCACTCTCAACCTCTCTAACACATAATACAGTCTTAGAAATAGGGTTAATAACCTAGGTCACTCTTTAAATCTTTGAACATTCATATCATATTCATTTTTATAAATAATGGAACAAAAATTAAGTTAGCATTCTCCAAGCAGAACATTGAGCAACATAAGTTTTCAAAAAGCCTTACTCTTCTTCATTCATGGTTCTTATCAATATTTACATAACATGTATGTTTGACAAAGTTATTGTATTTTTACTTTCAAAGATTCTCTACCATTCTTAACTTACAATTCATTCCTATCTTTAATGACTCGTTAACAATAAAAACACTTACCTATATCAAAACTTTTATAACTACCTTAACTTCCTCTTGTACATTGGGAATGAATAAACTACCTAACTTACTCATCAAGGTGACTCATCATGTGAGTCATGTGGGTTTTAAAACACTCTTAACCCTTTATTATAACCTAAATACAAAAAATTCAACATTGAGACCTCTTGAAACTAGATTGAGATCTCTTAAACCACACATTGAAATTTGAAAATTCAAATCAGGAGGTTTGGTAGGAAAATGCCAAAGCAACCCAAATTCAAAATTTTCAACAATCTAGCACCTAGTATGGAGTCCAATATACCTCAAATGACCAAAAAAACTTACTAAAGACTTAGAACATGACAAATAGACCAATATTTAAAATGAGGTAGTGATGCTTCTACATCATACCACTGAGGAGAAAGAAAAACTTTCCATGAAATTTATAAATGATTTGACTTTGAGATTCTTTGTAGCATCCTTCATCCACCTAGATTTCAAGGTCTATTTGAGACACTTAGACCTTCTTGATGCTTGATCAAACGTATTATGGATCCTCTTTTGTTATTCTCTCTCTCTCTCTTTCTCTTTTTTTTCTTATTCAATCTGTTCACGATCAACTGCTGCTCATTCTCTTTCTTCCATAGACATGCACATGAAGTAAACATGTCAAACAAAACCACCTATTGCTTGCTCTCTTTGAGTGTACTTGGTATCTACTCAAGTGTTTGCTTTTTGGTTGATAACTCTTCTTCTTCTTGGCTCAAGATTTCTCTCAATGCCAACTCAGTTGCCATGATGGTCTCCTTGTCTCCTATGAGACTCAAATCATCTATTTTTTCCATTATATGATACCATATTTGCTCTTATTCTATTGTATACTCACCCATCTCTCCTTTATCTTCCATTGGTGCCAAAGAAAGCACCTCAATCTACTACAACTCAATCTTTTGAAGCACTTCAACATGTGCTTCTCCTTCCTTCTCTACTACCACCACCTCATGTGTGTCAAACACTTCATTTGGTATTTTTGTACCTTATTGTCCTTCTATCAACATGTTCATTAATGTCAATGTATTTTCATAAAAATTATCTTCGTCAATGTTCTCATTAACACACTCATAGAAAACAACATTAAAACATATACCTTGTACTTCTTTGTTCTCCTCAAGGCTTTCTTGACTAAAATCTTCTCCACTCTTGATTGTCATAAGACACGGTATTGCTAAAAACTCTTTCAAAGCTTCCTCTTCATCCAATGGATCACCTTATTTATGGTAACACAAGATTGAATCACCATACTTAGATGTCCAATCAACTTGTTTCTCTTAATTAGCATGCTACTCATGCTTCCAATGCTCTTCAACTTATTTCAATCTTTCACCTATATTCAAACATTCAAAGAATTCATTAGTCTTAATCATTAGAGGCTTGTTTGACCCTTCACTTCTCTTTCTAGGCTACCTTACTTTCATCTTCATCATTTGTCTTTTCTTTTCCATCAACTGTTTGAGAGGATATCTCACTTTCCTTGGTATGCACACATAAAATCTTGGTCTCTTTTCTTTCAAGATTTACTCTAGCTTTGTCAATACTACATTCATCTTAGCTATTTCCTTTTCTCTATCTAACTCTCTTTGATTCACTTCCATCTTCTTGTTGCAATCTTCACTCATCAATCTCTTCATCATTTTTTCACTCTTTTCTCTTCAATATCTCACTCTCTCTCTTGGACTTATCTCCTATCTTGACAAGCCTCTTACTTGCCTTCTTGACCATTCACTTGGTCTTTCTCACTTGAATCTCTCTCTCTCTCTCTCTCTCTCTCTCTCTCTCTCTCTCTCTCTCTCTCTCTCTCTCTCTCTCTCTCTCTCTTGGAGTCTCCTTCTTTCTTGTCCTCACCTGGGAATTTTTGCCCACTCTTATCCTTTTCCTACAACTCTCTTCTCTATCTTCAAGCTCATTATTGAGCTTCCTTATTGAGCTCTCACTATCTCTCTTCCTTCTCTAATACTTCTTGGCTTAAGGGCTTTGCCACACCACTCTTATCTTTCACTTCTACTTCTGACTTTTACTCATATACTTGCAACCTCTTCACTCTTTCCTGCAATCTCATTAGCCACTTCAAAATAACATCTCAAACTATCTTCAATGTCTACTCAATCATAAGTTGTATACATATGTAATCAATAATATCAAACATACCTTTCCAAGAACCTTTATTCTCTGATACAAAATGATGCAGAGGGATTCATACACTTGTCTTTATGGCATGAAAATAAGAAACTCATTTAAACAATACTTGCTTCTATCAATATCTCTCTTAGATCTAATATATTTATTTGTACTTCTTTGGTACCTATATATGTCTTTGACACTGCCTTCTTTCCCTCTTGTAAACTCCTCTAAATTTCTCAACTTATATTGATTCCAACAACCCTCAACTTCTCATCAATTCTAACTTTACTATTATGTTGGTCTTTCTCAATTTTCACTCTTTCTAGCCTTGTGCTAATGGGTAACTTGATTCACATATAAGGATTAGGTTACGATGTTACTTTAAGGTTTATTTTCACCAATCTCACACAAAAACAAACCATCATTTATATTTTTTTGAATCCATAAAACTATTTAAACAACCCTTTATTGCTTTCCTTGCCTCTGACTATGTCTTAGGCTTATTTAATAGCCTTTTTTAAGGCTTCTTCCTTTGTATGGTTCCATACAAACTCAATCTGGGACACCAAACCCTATTAAAGACACCCTCTATGGTTTTATTGTATTTCAAAAGAATTCATTCTAAAAATCATTCATATTAGGCCTCAAAAACATTTATAAAGGTCTCGTATTAGGCCTATTAGGCCTCTGTTTGTACTTTTCAACACACATTCACATTTATTAGTATGAATTTGTACCAACACAACATATAAACCTCAAAAACATTTATTATATCATAAACCCTAATTGATGACCAATTTGTAGGGGATTTGGTTGATTAACTCATGTAATTTATATCAATTTAAGTTAAGAAACCCTGGAATAGGGTTTAGACTAGTCCTTTACATTTTAAGTTTTATAAAGAATTTAAAACAACTGAACTTATTATTTTAGGTTTGTATGGACCGATGACACTTGATTTAATTGTTTTAACCTTCTTTCTACACCACTATTCACATTTTCCAACCTCATTTGGGTTTGACTGTGTTAAGCAACATAACTGTATTGGATTTTCTACAACATAAAATGGAGGCAATGACATACAATGCATAGGTAACCTTAAATTTTTTATATAGATAACTTATGAATATGTATGTTTGAATACCAACTCTAATTCATGCATAACCACCTTTAAATATTTTATACTCAGAACTCATGATTACACCAACAGACCATACAGGGTCTGTGTCAACCTCATCAACAAATATTCATCAAAATAATAAATAAAAAGGTTTAATAGTTCTTAAAAGTTTGTTATATCATGTCACTCATCTAATCACACCTTTAAAACATTCTTTCTTAGAGTCCTATTCTTGAAGCACTCTGCTAACTATTGACCTCTCTAACACAAAATATAGTCTTAGAAATAGGGTCAATAACTTAGGTCACTCTTTCAATATTTGAACATTAATATCATATTCATTTTTATAAATAATGGAAAAAAACTTACATATCATTCTTTAACCAAAACATTGAACAACACAAGTTTTCAAAATCCTTACTCTTTTTTATTCATGGTTCTTATCAATATTTACATAACATGTATATTTGACAGAGTTCTCTCCTTTTTCCTTTCAAATATTCTCTACCATTATTACCTTACAATTTTTACCTATCTTGAATGACCCATCAACAAAAAAAATACTTATCTATATCAAAACTTCTATAACTACCTTAACTTCCTCTTGTACGTTGGGAATGAATAAACTGCCTAACCTACTCATCAAGGTGACTCATCATGTGAGTCATGTGGGTATTAAAACACTCTTAACCCTTTATGATAACCTAAGCACAAAAAATTCAACATTGAGACATCTTGAAATTATATTGAGATCTCCTAAACCACACATTGAAATTTGAAAGTTCAAATAAAGAGGTTTGGCAGGAAAATGCCACAGCAACCCAAATTTAAAATTTTCAACAATCTAACACCTAGAATGGACTCCTATAGACCTAATATGACCAAAAAAACTTACTAAAGACTCAAAACATGACCAATAGACCAATATATACAATGAGGTAGTGATGCTCCTACATCATCCCTCATGTATAGACTCAAGGAATTTCTAAGCATCGCTAGGAGACTCTTGATTATAGATATGGAGTGGAAATTCATCCTTAACACACTGAAATATAATCAACATAACTTATTATGATTTATGTTGAAACATATTGGTAAGCTTAGTTAAGATATTTCACCCTATTGGGGGGTTTTCAGTCCCAACTACAATATTCCATAATTTTCATGCCATTAGCTTAGATTTAATGCAACTTTTCTAGATATTATAGTTATATCGATTAAGTATTTGAGTTTTATCTAGCAAAAAATCAGGTGAAACATTTTATTCCAATTAAGAATGATACTATAACACTAGATAGAGCTTGAACAAAAATCTTTTTTAATGTAATTTTATACTTTATTTGATAGTAAAGTAAATTTACAGTGTAGATAAATAATAATTGTTCTTATATTAGTGTAGAGTCAATTATTTGAACTAATTGTATGTTATTCTAAGCTTTGCATCAATCAAGGTATTGGCCTCATTTCAATGTTATTAGAAGCATGATTTTGGTACCTTAGGCACAATTTCTATTGTTGCAATCAATTTTTATGTGTGTGTGTGTGTGTGTGTTTATTAAGAACATCTTACAACTAATACCTAAAATATTGATTATATTAATATAATATTTATTTTTGGTGGGAAGGAATAACTCTACAATTGCTTTCCACTTTGAGGGGGCTACCTCATTATCAACACATTTATTCTAAGTGATATATTTTGATTGGATTTATTAAAATGGCCTATGCCCCTCTATTTATACTATTCTAATCTCACTCTCTATTTCTATGAATGTGGTATTATTATTACTATTCATTACTATTCACTACTATTTTACCCCCAATATACACTATATTCCCCTCCCTATGTATATTACATTCCATCCCCCTTGACATGTTTTATCCACAAAACATGCTAAAAATTACATATCAAAACTATGTTGAGGACCACATGGAAGCCCTGTCATTCATTCTTTTTTTCTTCCACTTCTTCTTCCTATGTTGTGATAGGAGAATGTACAATAGTAGTATGAATGGAATCACTAGAACATTTTATAGATGTTCAAAAGGGACAAAGGAATGAACATCAATACAAAATAAGGTAGTCTAGAGGGTATAATCAAGCACTAAAAGTTAAAGCTTGATGATTAGTTGCTCAAAGCTAGAACAAGGGAACACAAAATAATCTTCTTGTGGAGTCAACTTGGGCTTGTCAGGTGTCTTCTTGGGATTTTTAGTTATCGAGTTGGGCTCTTTTAATGCTGGCTCAGGTGTTACTATTTTCAGCTCAAGTGATGCTAGTGTTGTTTGGGGGTATCCAAATGTGAGTTGATGGCCTCCACATGTGTTTCTAGATCAAGTAGTTAGGGAGATTTTGGTACATGCTTGGGAACATTTGTTACTTGCATAGGATATTTAGGTGTGCTCAAGATTTATGAGTGCTGAGTTGAGATTTTCAAGTTACAATTTAGGTGTTGTTATTACCTGATTGAGATCTTCTAAAGCCTGAAGGAGACATTTGAAGGCCTAGAGAGGGGATGTTATGTTGGGATGCTAGCATAAAAACCATGGTGAGTTGAGATTAGCTTCTGATATCTTGTCTAAACTGAAGCCATCCATCAATGTTTGAGGTTAGAATATTCTTACCTCATCTTGAATCACATCTTGAAGTTCGTGGATGAAACAAATAATGAAGAATGCATCAAACATGCCTTGAATTTGAGGAATGAGTTTTTCAAACTCGATATGATATTCGTTAATAGTGCCAGCTTGTCAAAGTTGTGTCAAATGAGATCTATAAAAAATGTAAATACCTATGATTACAACTGAGTGGACATTGGTTTCAATAAAAAATGCATCTTGCGCTTAGACTTCCATAAAACACGCTTTTTATTTATTTTCTTTCTCTTTTTTTCTTAATTTTTTTTACATGGTAGTAGTCACTAAAACTGAGATAAATTTAATAATATGAAATGAAATTCAAATTAAACTATTATAGAAAGTTAGAATAGAGGGGAGAAAAATCAGAAATGGTTGGATGTGATTGTTTAGTGTTAAATACATGCATGCATAATAATAGTTAGGTTTTTCAGGACAAAAACACAAAGCTACACTTGAATCTACAAATAAATGACAAAGCTAGTCTCAAATTCCAATTAGGACAAGATGAGAGGTAGATATAAAATGTTTTTTGACATCCAAGATGCAATTAAGAACTCATATTTACTCCATGAAGCTCCAAAATGTGCTAGCAAAAAACATACAAAGAAGAAATTCTCTTATAAACTAGAATTTCTTGTACACCTTTATAAAACCTCTCTAGATAGAAGACTCTCACAACTCAAAATCTTAAAAAATTTATTATCTGATACCTCTCATACACAAACTTAAACCACAATTTATATCCAGTTTATGATCACCAGGATCTCGTTAAGGCAATATGAGAGCATACTGTGTACATAATCACAAAAACTAACTTGCTTAACTTCCTACCAAAAAACAAATTATATGAAGAATGGCCTTGGAAAGAGCTATGATACCAAATTTTAAGAACCTCTTATAAATAATACACAAAATATTCATTATATTAATATAATATTCATTTTTGGTGGGAAGGAATAAATCCATAATCACTTGCCACTTTGAGGGGGATACCTCCTTATTAGAACATTTGTTCTAATTGATATATTTTGCTTGGATGTATTACAATGGCATAAGCCCCTCTATTTATACTATTCTATTCTATCCCACTTTTCATTATTATTATTATTATTATTATTATTATTATTATTATTATTATTATTATTATTATTATTATTATTATTTATTCTACTACTATTCTACCCCCAATATACACTATGTTCCCCTCCTTAAGTATATTACAATGTTATTTGTTTTGAATTAGTATTTATTCTATTATCTAATCACATTGTTAGCCCAGGTTGTAGGAGAAATAATAATAAAATTACATCATGAAGAAATTATTTCACACAAAATAGATACTGTATTATGTCAGGATTGATTTGTTATAAGGAAGGTGAAAAAGCTTTATAAGCTTTTCACGTGAGGTGGTTACGGAACCAACATTCCTATAAACCAACAATCCCACTAACAAAATATAATAAAATAAAATCAAATACTAACAAAGTAAAATACTAACTAACTTTGGATTAATAGAAATTAATCCAACAAACTCCCCCTTGATCTAAAGGGGTATAGAAAGACTGAAGCAAAGAACTATGAGTCATTCAAGTAGACTCTATCATAACTAAAACTACTACACTATGCATCCTAGACTGATCCACACCTTAATCATCACCGCACTACAATAGAACATGATCATGCACTATCCAACTACATCTATACTCACATAGAATCCATCCAACAAGTGACTACCCCATGTACTATGTATAACACATCTCAAACTGATGCCAAACAATCACCAATATCTTCTGCATGCCTTTTCTTAACACTAACAATGCTAGCAACACAATGCTGACTCGTACCACAAATCACCAATGACTGATTGAAAGTCAATATGCAATATCTTCTCCCCATATCAAGTGAGAGGTGAGAATTCGTGCAACAAATAAACTAAGTACAAATCACTAAAATGATCTACATCAAAGATCATAAAAGCATGACATCTATGAAAGCAAATTACACAAGCCAAAATTAATATTAAAGCACTAAACCCATAATCCAAGTGAATAGCTAACTAGAGAATGGAAAATATCCTCCAACCTCTGTAGATCCTCCAACTTCTAGTTTGCTCTATTTAGCTTGTTAGATCCTCAAGGACCTATAAATACTGAAATGTAGTACCATCATCACCGACAAAAAAGTGGTGGGACACATAATTACAATATTTTTTTGATTTATACAGCACATTTTTACTATTTGAGAAAAACTTAGGGTGTCAGATTCCATTGAAAATGCACCCAATTTTAGTACAATGCATAATTTATTCAAAATATGTAAAAAATATATTTACACATACTAGAATAAAAAATTTCTTGCATAGATGCTCTTAGAAATCAATTTTTATAAAAAATGAGTGGTCATATGAAGAATTTGGCCATCATATGCAGAAGGTATGATAGTTTAAAATTTTGCTCCTCTATCAAGGTAGGTAGACCCCCCATCAATGCTAATTCAAAAATTTTGACTAGTTTACGGGGATTAGAATATCATAGAAAGAAATGATGGACCCTTCCTTGCTTATACTTTTTGAAAATATATTTGAGTCTAGTTTCCAAAAAGGTAACTTTGACAAAATAAAATGATGGTGTGTTCAAGATATGGTAAAATTAGTCATGGTAGGTGCAGATTTTCTTGGTTTTCACAATTAACTCAAATGACCTCTTTGCAAAAAAAAAATTATTGGAAATTTTGAGGGTTGAACCCTTGACTTTTCCTTGTATCTACCAATCTCTCTATATGCAAATTTGAAACATAAGGAAACAATATTCCAAATAAACCTAAGTTTTTGAGGATACTTT
Source organism: Torreya grandis (assembly GCA_037957365.1). Taxonomy (NCBI): domain Eukaryota; kingdom Viridiplantae; phylum Streptophyta; class Pinopsida; order Cupressales; family Taxaceae; genus Torreya; species Torreya grandis. The sequence goes on along the minus strand of JARHVA010006517.1, from coordinate 772,578 downwards.
AAAAAAAATAACATCCACCAAATAAGTTTCACCTGAATGTGAAAAATGTGCTATGCACAACAAATCAAATGTGCCTTGGTAGATTACTCCATTGGCCGAAGCTTCATCTAGGGTCCACCACACTCCCACACTCCCGCTGGACCATGTTGATGCAAATCAACCATGCTATACTGCACTGTACAAGTCTGTGCTGATGGAGTTTCATACTGAGTAGATTATCTATTCTTTCATAATATTTTATTCCAAAGTGAATGATTTAACTTGGACGTTGCCAAATTTTAGGCTTGAATACTTTGTAGATTTGAAGGCTTTACCAAGACCAAACAAACAAAAAATCACATGAAGGTTGACTAGTGTAGTAATGAGATTGAAATACTCAATTATTCCCAGATCTGTATGGACTTGTATAGCTACATATAGAAAAGGAGAACAGTGGAATAATATGATAGAATGTGAGACCCCACATAATGATCAACTATTTTGAAATCAACAAGCATCCCTTTATATTGCCACAAATTGCTTACAAAAAAAAATCCCTTTAACTATTTTAAATATTATCTGAGTTTGAGTGATGTAAAAATGACCTCTTTTTTTTACATCAAATCTACCATAAATATGATCAAAGAGAATGACATTACAAAACCTATCGAAGGAAGCCAAGTAGAAAGGATTCTTGGATGCTATTCTCTTTCTTCAATGACATCCACCTGTTGGGCTCTGCAATTGGTAGGTTGTAAATGGAGTATCCAAACTTATGTAAAAATCCCTATTTATTCACACGCTGCACCATGCAAGGAGGGTAGATGGGCTAGGTTGAAGGCTTCAAAGGCAAAGGTAATCAATGTTGAATCCTCCACTCAAATTGCCAAGCTCTAATAAATATTCAATGGATTGTCTTCAATTCTCTTGCATGTCTTCTTTCATCTGAGCTCTGATACCACTGTTAGCCTAGGTTGCAAGAGAAATAATAATAAAATTACATCATGAAGAAATTATTTCACACAAAATAGATATTATTTAATGTCAAGATTGATTTGTTACAAGGAAGGTGAAAAAGCTTTATAAGCTTTTCAGGTGAGGTGGTTACGGAACCAAAATTTTCGTGAACCAATAATCCCACTAACAAAATATAATAAACTAAAATCAAATAATAACAAATTAAAATACTAAGTAATTTTGGATCAATAGAAATTAATCCAACACACATTACATTGATTTATGTGTTGAACAATACACATACCTTTTAAAAAAGAAAATAACAAGGTTTTTAACTAATTACATAAAATAATATTATTTTGTGTTAGTTGATTAGTCTGAGGATTTGTATGTTATTTCATGTTTAACGTCAATTAATGCACATGATTAATTTTCCTACTATCAGAGTTGTTGTTTTGGCAATGAGGGTGCAATTACAGTTGTTTCTTTCAATGCTAAGCGGTCATGGTTGTTAATTTAGGTCTTGGGATTTGTTATTGCATGCACTATAGATTTGATTCAGCATTGAATATTGGATTTGTTCACACATTTTTTTACTAGGTTGGGGATGCATTTATAGGGCATTGCTTGTTTGTGACTAGAAATAATCATTTTGGGTATTCAATGTAAGTTGTTTCTATCACTGAAGCTTTATTTAGATTTGTTTAATAGTCTAGAATATCCTTTTGCAGCTTAACCATGGGAAGTTTGGGCCATTATTTTAAATTTTTTAGTTAGAGTTTCGAGATTAATTAGCAATTTAATTCATGACAGAGATTAGGATTTAGAAGTAACAATTTTTATTCTTCATCTAGGACTCAACATCATGGATCTACAAGTTGAACAACATAGTAGGGAATTAGTTCCATTGCACGACTTGTGGACGGTGAATATTGATAATTTCTCTCATTCACCCTCATAAAATAAGTTAAAACAACATCAAAATAAACCTAGATACACAATCTTGCCACTGTATAATATTAATAGTTGTACATACTTAAATAATATATTTGTTATAATTTTCAAATATGTCATGCTTTAATTTTTTTATATCATGCAATTGTCCATTTTACAGCAAATGGGTATAATGTCATTAGTTTACACCATTGAAATTGTAGCAACTAATATTATTTTTAGATTGTAATAGTCTCACATTCCAAAACATTTGATATTGTAGATATGAGAGGAATGTATTGAGCTATTAAAGGTGTTTTTTATTACCATATCAATGTGTGAAAAAGTTTACTTTGAAAAAGGCATGATTGATGCAGTTAACTAATTTTTATACTATTTTTATAGCTATACCTTGTATCAAATCTTATCATCACTTTTATCTCAAAGATTAGAGAGTATTTACTTTATGTTTTAGATTTTATTAGCCAAACAAGACTTAGAATAGGTGACAGTCTCTATCCTAGTTGTGAACATCCCAAATTGGATTTTAGTCTATGAGATTCTTCTCTTTGATGTGTCCAAAACCTATTCAAATTTCTTATGTCCATAGATGCCTAAGAGCCTCATTTTCATGCAAACCTATTCAACAATGTGAAGTTGCCTTAAATATCTTTTGCTTGATTGTTATAACTACAATACTAGGACCCACTTTGTTTTAAAATACTCTACAAATGCTTCAAGTGAAATTTGAAAAACATTTCATGTTAAAAAATCTGATTGTGTGAGGCCACTTCTACCCTACCTACGAATAAATCTATTTTTTAAAAATTTAGGATGTACTTTGCATGTACATACCTACTCCCTTAATTTTATGTAACAACTTTTTTTGGATACCACCACAACTTATGTATACTTGGTCATGGAGATGAAAATCTACAATATACCATAACAAATGTTATTGTTTCTACATACAAAGGATAAAAATCCATTGAATATTGAAACAACAGAACGGACATTATAGGCATGTAATTATCTCAAAAAAAACATGCTTATTTTTGTACTAAAAAGGGGCTTAAAGCACAAATCAAGGTTCTAATCACAGGATGCCCCTAATAAAGCACAAATCCATCTTCCAATCGTAACCTGCTCCCCAATTTGCTAGAAATTAAAAAATCATCACCATGTGTCCCCCCTATGTCACTAAACTAGAATACCAATGATTTTAAATCCTAAACAAGCAATTAATTGTTAATTTTAAACCCTAGTCGTGTTACAAATTAAATTCATAATTAATCATTTGTAATTACATTTGCCTATAGCTGATCAATTTTTCTCCACAGACTATGAAGCAAGGCACAACTTATAAGCTATTGAATGCCTTACCTAAAAACTGACATAAATGATCGGCACCAAAAAAATAGATAAAAAATCTACAAATATGTTAGTTTAGAACATATTTGCTCTCATGGGTAAAAGAGCAGGAAACAATAGAAGTTGATATTGGAACTATAATGAAAGACCTGGTGTGCGTAGTATTTCTTGCGGTGACAAGGCTTAGTATTTGTTTTCTTTGCGTCAACATTGAACATGGCATTTTTTCACTATCTAAAATAATTGTAAGCTAATATGAAATACTAGTAATGATTGCAGGGTCTCTCAAGTTTCAGTCAATTTTTACTTGGACTTATCCAAATCCAAACCCAAGATTAAAGTTATCTTAAATTCCCATAGTTAAACAAAATGTCCCCACAATAAGATATTAGGAGTCGTCAGACAAACCAGTAAATTGAATTGGAAAAAAACAACTATTTTTAAATATGGCACAAAATTTCATAGTTGAAAACATAAGCAATTACTGAATCAAAATACATCTTAAGGGTTTAGCTGAAATGTTCAAATTCCCCCCTACATTACAAAGTAATGGTGTGTAACGATTCAACAAGATTACAGAGTACACCATCATAAAGGTTGCCATAACCTTGAACAATATTTAACAAGCATTAAAATGAATAAATGCGGCCATGACCTTGCACAATATTTAAATGCATAAAAATGACTCAGATTTAACAACTGAAATCACCTATAACTAGAACATCAGAAAGGGACCGAAAAAAAAAAACACTCAAAGCAATGATCAATAAATCTCTTACAGATCTACCTAAAAACCATCCCAAAAAACAAACATCAAAACATAGTTTCTCTAATGCCATGGAAAACTATTAAATAAAACGGAGACCGAAAGCAAGCAAATAAAACAAACTTAAAGGCTTGAAAATATCAATGTCACTAGCAGAAGGGATACGTTCAGGAAATGGTACAACCGTTGTTACAATGATTGGAAATTTATTTCTCCCTTTAAACCTCACTCAACTTGCATGCCACTTCAATCTTAGAACATGTTTCTTAGTTAAATTTTATGCACAAGATAAATGATACAAATTATATTCCTTTGGAGCCCCCTGATCTAAGCAAGTACAGGTTAATCCTCGCTTGTTAAAAGCTACAAACTCGTATAAATGTAAATGCCACACTGAACACCCCATTTTATCTTATGGTGTGAACTTACATTAAAAACTATTATGTTACAAGTAAGTTTGTAGAGAAAATTTAGTCTAGAATATGTTTCTCATTAATTTATATATATATATATATTAATATTATGCGACTTTTTAAATCTGGGAGGCGACGAATGAAGAGTAGGGCTAAAACCCAAGGTGGCTGGGTGATAGGCCCCCAGCCTTACCACTGCACCCTGACCCATGGCCTTCTCATTGAAATTTAATGCATAATTTTTTATGAGTGAAAGAGCCAAAATCCCTAAGAGAAGAGTTAATTTGGAACATGTTTCATATTGAATTTTTTACATGATTTTCAATAGATAATTTTATCGGAGTGGCATTTTCTTTGCCTATATGGTTAAACCTGAGCTGGACAGAGGGTACAATATCAAATGAAAGTCAAGTGGTTGGCTGAAAACTCTGTTTGATCTTTATGTAGACATTGATTTAAATGTTAAAAAAATCAAACTAAAAAGAACTTAGTTAAGAACATTTTACTGATTGAATTTTGTGCATAACTTTTTAAGCGTAAATGTTCAGATAAAAAATCTACAGATATGTTAGTTTAGAACATATTTGCTCTTGTGGGTAAAAGAGCATGAAAAAAGAGCACGGAGAAATTAGTTGAGAATTTTTTTGATTGATTTTTTATGCATAAGATTTTAGGGGTAAACTAGTAGAAAAACAAACCACAAAGAAGTGAATATAAAACCTTTTTGTGAATGAATTTCATGCATTAGCTTTTATAGGTAAAAGAGCATAATATGGATGAAGATGTCATTCTCTTGTATGGGCGATGGCGATGGCGATGGCACTTTCTATAGGAGAAAACGTTGGTAAGATGTTCCTAGAAAAACCTAGAGAATTTTCACAAAATAAATTGACAATTATTCGAGATCAAGACTGGCTCAGGGTTTAATATTTTGATATTTATTAAGATTTTCTCGCATATACACTGATATTGACAACGATCGTAGTGGGCAAGTGGGAGAAGTGGGTGTATCATTATGTACAGTCATTATAAATCAGAATAAGTATGTCAGCGACGTTCATTTCAATCCCGTGAAATTAACTGTCTTGATTGACATGAAGCAGTGAATAATATATAAATATTTCTACCAATTAATTTATATAAAATATATTTTTTTATATATTTAAAATTAAAAACTTAGTATTTATTTTTACAAAATATTCACATATATTTTTAGCATGCAAATCAATATAATGAGCTTGGCCAAGCGAACAAATAATTCGAAATCATTAGAGAGCAATAATCAAAATATTTACATATATTTTTAGCATGCAAATCAATATAATGAGATTGACTAAGAGAAGAAAAAGTAATTAGAAGTCATTAGGGAGCAATAATAAAATCTATTAACGAGTAAAATTATTACATTTAAATTTTACATCAAAATTTTTTATACAGCTTTTTTTTGAAAAAAGAAAAACATTTAATTGGATGTTTTTCTCATAAACTTAATTAGTAAGTCATTATTTTTTTTTAAATTTGAGACCTATCTAGCATGATGTAAATGTTCTAGTAAAATAAAAATAAAAATTGAGAACATACATATATATATATACTCCTTACATCTTGAATGAAAATATTAGTGTATATCTATTATATATTTAATTTAATTGAATATAAAATATATTTATAATATATATTAATTTATTAATATTATAATATTTTTTATTAATTTAATATATTTTTATATATAATAAAATTATTATATATATTATATATTTTATATATATATATATGATTGATAATTAAAGGTTGGGATTCCTTATTCATTAAAAAGAGAAATATATAAAATCGATTGTATTATTGTAAACTTTTAAAATATGCAACCACAAAAATGTTCTTTGTCAAATTTTTAATCCAGGGATAAACATAAGCAGGCAATGTACCCAAAAAATAAGAAAGCAAAACTAAGCTAAATAAGCATTAGTTGGCATTCCAACATACCAAAACAACAAAATAGTGCCACTAGAATTGGCTCAAACATAGAAAAGTCCCACTACATCAACAAGGTTCCTCATTGCCACCTTCCACATCATCCACTCCACTGCTTGGCTTAACATTACTTGGCTCATACTCTAGCTAGCTAGCCTTTACCTCTTTTTTGTTTAATCCTTACCTATGACCATTGCCACCACTCCTAGCCTTGCACTCAATGAAATTGTGAGTCTTTCCCAACACCTTCTATCTTCTAATGTCTAGGAGGAGTAATGCCCTTATTCATTCTACATTTCATGATGATGCCACCAAGCCTAGAGGTTGATCTTATGACTACCAACCTTATATACATGTGAATTAAAGGTAGGTCATAGGTTTATCACTCCCAGGTTCACCTTTTCTCATGGTTTCTTATAAGGGCCTGAAAAATCCCTATGTAATTTTTTGGTGAATATTGAAAAGCCAATTTTGAAATGGAGGCGAATTGAAAGGAAAGTAGTTTTTTTAGGAAAATGAATCATATGCACCATTTTTATAGAGCTTGGACCCACGATGCTCGAGTTTGAAGAACATCTAGTTCGAGTAGATGCTGCCCACGTGCTCTGCATGATGTTCACATACTCTAGATGATGTCCATGCACTTTGGATGCCATCCACATACTTTGGACATCATTCATTAGGTGTGGATAGTGTCTAACGAGTGTGGATGCCATCCACCAGGTTTGGACAATGCCCACCAAGTGTGGATGCCATTCACTAGGTGTGGACATTGTCCACCTGATATGGATGGCATTCATTAGGCTTGGACGGTGGCCATGTACTCTAGATGATGTCCACACTCTCTGGATGATGTCCAGACCCTGTGGATGGCATCCATGTTGTTTGGACAATGTCCAGAGTGTGTGGATGATGTCCAGTATGCATGGAAACTATCCATAACTGATGGACATTGTCCAACCCTGGTGGATGCCATCCAGACCTGGTGGATGTCATTGAAAGTATGTGGATAGTGCCTAGAACATGTCAAAAATACATGGATGCAATATGAAATCCTTGGGTTAGTGCCTGGGCCCTATATATATATCCATCGCCCTATTTATTTTATTCATTTCTCTCATACCTCTACCCTATAACTCATCTTTTATTTTCATTTTTCAATTCCAATGACTTCCAACCCCATATCCTTTGCACATATTCAAAAGTTTATCTATAGGAATCTCATTTTCCCAATAATATGAAGGCTTCTAGAAGATGAAAACACATACAATGATTAGATCGATCGGTGTTTTTTGAGAGGCCTAATTTACATGCCCTACTATGAGATAGACACACATTTACTTAACATTCTCATGTTTAATTATAAACCCTCTTTAGAGAGTTTTCTTTTAGCCTCAACTCTTGGACTGTTACTTTTGGCACCGCTCCTTCAGATATTAAGCAATTGTTAGGACTGCCACATAGAAACATCAAGCATATGACCATGAAATCTGATTTATCTGATGAAGATAAAATTTATCTCAAAAATCACTTGGTTGTAGATACATCCACCTCATCAGGTAAAATTTATCTTGTTTTCATTAATTAATATTCAATGTTTTGTGTATGAAACTCAAAATTAAATGTCTTAATTACAAATTGAAAATAATTTTTTGCTTCCATTTGAGACACCCCTAATCATTTGAGAAGGGGTCTTTCAGTTTAGAATATAACAAACCCATATCTAGAAGCCCTCGTTGAATTTTTACAGGCAAGGATTGTTTTATAGGGAAGAGTCACATACATCCCATTCTAGATGTAGCATACATTGTTCATTATCTTGGAGGACAACAATTTGATTGGTGTACCTTCATTTAAAACAAGATAAGAAACAATTTGGATTGTGCCTTTCAAAGTGACAACTGCAAATTTTTTGTTTCTAATTATATATTAGGTTTAAACTACGAGGTGTTCCATGAGCTGAGGGGAATAATTGTTACCACAATATTGCATGAAAATATGAAATCTAATTCAGTGGCCTAAGTTTTAAGTGTACTTCTAAGTCATTAAATTATTATGTTATTAGCTTTGTTACAATTCAAATATAAAATTAATTATGTATGTTTCCTTATAATAGAAAAGAGAATTTATGTCTCAATCTAGAAGAGAAGCTATACTAAAAAATTACCGTTCCATCGAGGGCTCTAGGGATTTCCAGTTTGACAAAGGTGATGATACAAATTATGTTACAATGACACCATTGATAAGGCATAAGAAAATGCAGAGATCTATCTAGCCTACTATTGCACATTGGCAAGGCCCCTTAGGCTTATCATTAGCCTTAAATCTAGGTTTGAAATTTTTAAAAGTTTATTGAAATTTGATGTAACATAAAAAAAATCAGAATTATTAATGTTTCATGTCATTTTAAAATGGTGTATGGCATTGAAAACATTGCCCATCAACCTGTGCAACATTTACCTCCTATGCAAGGGATTTGACTTCATGTTTACAATTATGCTATTTTTATATTACATGAAATTCAATATGTTAAATTAAATTTTTTATTGTATGAGAATTTGAGTGTTTCATAGAAATTGATGGTTCAACTTTTCTTACACCATGCCCACCACAACAAAACATATCGATAACTCAGAGTATGGATCCTAAGTCTATTGTCTCTAACCTTTAGGTTAACTTTGATGAAGTTTATTTATTGATTAGTTATAAAATTTTGTATTGCAGGGAAACATTTTTTGATAAGTAATATGCCACCTCTTCCCCACTAACCCCCTCCGCCGCCCCCCCCGGGCCAATTGGCCCTCACCCTGCCCCTACCCCCCCAACATTGTACAGATAAGGGGGAAGAATTTACCAATGTCAATAGGTAGTAGGGGAATAAATTTGCATATAAAAACTAGGGAGTTCCCTAGTTTTTATGTGGGTGAAGTGTTTGGTGGTGCTATGACACTTTTGTAGAACATTGATCTTGATGATGTTTTCCTTGAGGGTATCTATTTCATGTCTGCAGACAGATTTGTTACACATAATATTATTCAGGGATCTCAATTCCAAGCTTTGGAAAAAATAGTTGGACGTGGTTCTCCTAGTTCACCACTTAAACCAGGCAATGATGAGGAGCAATCTCTTAACAATTTGACATCTTTTCCATTGAATAATTTTGTTGCAGATAATGATTTTGCTTTATTAGATGACATTGTATAAATTGATTTAAAAGTTTTGAAATAATGAGAGATTCAGATAAAGGGTTTAGAAAAATAAATTAATGAGCATTATCATAACCATTCCCAAAGATATTTTTTATATTCTTTGGTTCAAAATGATTATTCTAAAATTGATGTGTTAGTGAATCAAGCTGAATCAGGATCCATTTTTGTGTCAAATCCCTACAATGATAATATTTTAGATATTATGATTAATAGTGTAAAATTTGAATGCATAGGCACAAGTTTATTACAACAAATGGGCAAGAGAGCAAAACCTTTACCGCCTTGCCAATGCAGAGAGGGATAAAACTTTGGTAATTAATTAATTATTTTTCTATTTTTTATTGCAAGTTTTTAATTTTTATTTGATCAACATTTTATTCCAAATTTCATTTAAAATATAATAACTTTAAAAATGAAGCACAAGTATGGAATATTCATCTAGAAAAGGCACATAAAAGCTTAAATGCAACAATTGCATTTAAAGAAAAACTCGTGCTAGTCAAAAAATAAACTAACACATTGAGGAGGATAATCAAAGAGCATGGAATGGATCCATATGTTCTTCTCAAGGATAAAATATATGTGGATCCCTCTATCCTATCGGTAGGAGATGTAGCACATGAAGAAAGATCAATAGTTTAAAATATTAATGTTGCAGTTGATTATCTTGTTAGAGAAAGTGTTTTACGTATGGATTCAAGAAAGGGGGAAGCTGAGGCAGCAAGATTCACATATGAACAATAAGCTGGAGCTCATGTGGAATGATATCTATTTAGTGCATCTATCTATGCTTAATGAAAATGGGTTGAGAAAGTTGTAATTGATGTTTTGATATATGTTATTTTGAAACGTGAAACTTTGAAAATTAATATTGTATATTAAAATTTGTAAATTTAAATATAAGTCTATGTTTCTATTTATTCTAGGCATTTTATCCATGACAAGTTAATTTTGTGCATATTTATATATGTTATGTTGAAACTGGAAAGTCTATATTGTAAATTAAAGTTTACAAGATTAAATTTAAGTCTCTTTCTATTTTATTTTGTGCATATTTATATATGTTATTTTGAAAGTGAAAAGTTTATATTGTAAATTAACGTTTGCAAATTAAATTTAATTATATGTTTCTATTTTATTCTATGCATTTTATCCATTACGAGTTTATTATGTGCATTTTTATATGTGTTATATTGAAACTGAAATGTTTATATTGTAAACTAAAGTTTGAAAGTTTAAATATAAGTCTTTGTTCTGTTAATTTCAGATATTTACTAGTTAATATGTATAGTGATAATATCATAATTAATTGATGTATAATATTTCCAACCACATGAAATGATGAAACAAAAAATTCATGTTTAACAAATTTTGAATTTGAAACAATTGCAATATAACAAAATTATTTTAAAATAATACAATATCATAATTTATTAATTCTTGCAATTTACATAATAGCAATATTTCAACGATTTCTAATCCAAAGAATAATATAAAAATCAATTACAAAATTGAGAGTTGAAGGTTACATACTAGTATTCAGATAGCTGAAACAGTTCTTGAGCAACACTTTCTTCATAATTGTCTTTTATATGTATAGTATTTGATGCAAATAGAGTTTCAATATTTGGATTAGTCATGTCATTTATTGTATTAGTCATTTTTTTTTTTTTGACTAAGCGGATTCAAAATTTGAAGTGCTCTATTATATGTAAATGCATCCACTGGATAATGCAAAACATACAATCTCAAACATGTGTCTAAATTTGTATCCAATTTGTTACAAAGTTTTGATTTGATAAATTATAATGCACTAAAGACTCTTTCATATTCCAAAGATCTCAAAATCATTATTTGGTAGAGCTCATACAATAAAAAAATTTCACTTATATATTCCTGCAGGATGGTACTAGGATACAATTTTTTTCAAAGCCTTGTAATAACACCACTTTTAGTTGGCTCCTTTAGACACTTGTATTGATCAATCATTGTGAATATGAAATGGGTAGACTGTGTTCTCAATAAATTTTTTCACAAAATACTTGGAATTTAAACTCTATTGATATCTACAAAATTAAAAAAATGTTTAATAAGAGTTTCCATGTATCTCAAAAATAAATTACTGATTTGTTCTTTACCATCCTCAACTCTCCAAAATATCGGATTCACCACTGCTATGGCTTCAAACAACTCATCCCTTTGAAACCATTCTCCAATTTCTATAATCAATCTATCCTTTATCTTTCTCAATTTTATTCATGTTTTCATTATCACAGTTTCATAAAGAATACATGTTACAGGGACTTCTTCAATTTCTAAACTTGCACAATCAACTCATTTTTGAAATGTGTGCAGTGGTATTTCCTTTCCATTCGTGAAGATACAAAGATGATCATGAATATTGAATTTAAAATAAGATTTTAGATCTTTAATATCTATCAAATTTTGCAAACTAGAAAAAAATAGGAAGCTTAAAACTATTTTGGCCCAAGTACAAGACATCTAGATATTGACAAACCCATTTTCTCAATCGTATAAAGTCTATAATATATCAATCTCTCTTGAGAATGTTTTGTCAAACATTTATTTGATTTAACATTGGGAGAATATTGCATAGTATCAAAAATGTTTCAAAATCTATTAAATGATACAACAGATCCTTTAGCTTGTCAACTTTCATTTGATATTTAAACATGAAACCTACCAGTGATGGATATTCTTCAAAATTTTTGCATGTAGGATCATACATGGAAATACATCTTGTATCATTGTATTTTAAAAGCTTTTTACCATTGGTAACCCCAATTGCAAATTTATAAAACTCTAAAAACCTTTTAGGACTACTGGATATATAAGTGTGTAAATCACAAATAAGTTCCTCTATTTTTATAACATTTTCAAATGTACTTACAATTTTGTATGCAAGATTCATTCTATGGGCCATGCAATAAATTGAAATCAAGGGACAAATCCATTTCTATTCCCCTACATCACTATTTCACCATTAGCTTCAACGCATACTAGTTTTGTAGCTATAGAATAATCATCCATCCTAGCAATATCCTTCAAATTAGAAATAACTAACTTGAAAAGGTTTTATGCATTGTAATTTTCAACCATTTTATGTATAGCTAACAAATGAGTTGTCCTTAAATTGTTCTCAAAAGTGTAAACCAAATGGATGCAAACCCATGTTGTGTTGTTAACTGTTGTGACCTCATCAATGGACATTGATATAAAGCTTGCATTTTAACTTTTTCTTTCAAATCTTCATTTTCAATCATCGCAAGACATTTTGCCATGTCCCAAGCACTACCATCTGACCAGTGTGATTGTGGAATGTTATGAAATTCATTATGTTGAAATAGAGTTTTATAATCTAGAAATTCAGACATAAGTCTACCTTTTTTGAGAATGTGATAGATCATTGAGAATTGTATATTTTTTGCATGCTGATTCGATTGAATAACTTTTTCTATTTGAGCTATAATTGTTCCTCCTTTATTAACAAGATGTCGCATATGTTTCTATTTTTTTAATACTTTGCCACATATTTGACATGCATGCATTCATTGACATATTTCCATCGATGAGTCTTTTGAATTTTTTTTATCTTTTTCAACAGACACATAAACTTTACCACGATGGTTCTCGATTATGTCCAACTTAAGTTGCATTTTGTGGTCATTTCTTAATTTCCAATAACATATTATGCATTTAGATTTAGTTGGGGTATTAGCACTATTTTCTGACTCTATTGGTTCAATAAATAGAAATTTTATTGCCTAGTCAAACTTAAAAGACCTTCCAATTGTCAATCTACTTTTCTTTCTTTGCATAGATTTTTGAGTACTTTGATCTACTATATTAATCTCATCATCTAGAATGCCCTCAAGTCTTCTCTTCATGGAAAAAAATTGGGGATTTTTATTTACCATGGAAGTTGTTTTCTAAGATGTAGAAGTTTATTTTAATGTTTGTATCATATCATCTGGTTTGTCATCATCATAGCCATGCCATATTCGGGTATGTCTTCAAGTGGTGGCATGTAATCATCAATAATATCTTAAAATGTTGAAGTAATATTATGATTAAATCTTTCATTTGAAAAATCATGCTCAGTGGAGGGATCTGCATGTATAAAGATTTTTCCATTATCCTTTAAATGTTAAATAATAGTTATTACAAATAAATAAATAAATTTGGCAAATAATTTAGTACCTGTACTCTATGTGGGTGCAGTTTGACTTTGCTTGGCTATTCTTATTAGCTTCCCAAAATAAGACAATATGCTCTTTGTCATTGATAATTTGCCTGATTTATTACCTTTATCACTAGATGAACTTGCAAACTTTTTTTTGCTAGACAAGTTGTTCCTTGCCACTTCAGCACTGTGTAGTCAGTCATCCTTTTCATATAGTCACTAGTCAGAGCCCATGAAGATGTCAAACACTACCAAAAACTTCTGATCTTTTCCCAACACTTATAGATAGCACCCAGTCCCTATGGACGTTGTCCATTCTTCTTGCTCAGCGTAAAAATCATGTGGATGGTGTCTAAACCTTGTGGATGCCATTCAGTCTAGCTGGTTGTCATCCAAATTTTGTGGACGACATCTAGACTCTATGAACATCATATAGTCTATGCAGTTAATGTCCAAACCGTGTACAATGTCAAGACCCTATGGATGCCATCCACTTCCAAAGCCTATGGATGACATCCAGAACATGTGGACATTGTTCATACAATTTGGTTGACATCCAACCTTGGTGGATGATGTCCAAACTTGGTGGATGTCGTCCATGTGGTTTGGTCACTATCTAGCCTTAGTAGGTGGCATCCAGATCATGTGGATGTTGTCCATGTGGTTTGGTCACTATCTAGAGTTGGTGGAAGGCATATAGACCCTTTGGAGGTTGTTTAGGTTGTCTGGTCACCATCTAGACTCTATGGATGGCATCAAGACTCTATGGTTGTTGTCTAGGTTGTGTGGTCATTATCCAAGCTTAGTGGATAGTATCCAAGACCTATAGATGTCATCTAGACTATCTAGCTATCATCCAAACACTATAGGCTATGTTTAAGCCTTGTAGATACCAACTAATTTGTTTGGATGCTATCCATACCCTTTGGATGATACCCAAACCCTATGGGTGCCTTCTAGCTCTTTTCACTATATGTTGTCTGTTGTCACTGCCCTTCCATTGAGTCCATGTAGTTTTTCAGGATGGGCTGAAATTTTAATTTATGATCTCGATCATTTATGAAATATATTAGATTAATATATGTCATATCTAGTGTATAATAGATGTTGGTGAAATAGTGCAGAATGTTTTTCTATGGTATGGCAATTTATAGTCAAAATTGTGAAATTAGTTATCAATGGTAGGTGAGTAGACCTCTAAATCGTATATACAACCTAAATTTTTTGGTGACCCAACACTCTTTTCAGGCCCAAAAAAATAGCCAAATCTAGATTTCAAAAATGGAATATTCATGAATTAATGAAGACTCACCACTAAAAAAAACCTTGCCTTTCCTTATTAAGCTGGCTTCCTTCATAGACGCCCATCCCAAATCATGGTTCCCTGCTCCACAAACTCAGGCTAGGAATTTTGTCACCACCACCACCTTGGTTGATGATCAATTTTCAAGCCCCCATTTGAATTGTCTAGGTTCAAATGTGGAAAGACCATCCTGTGTCGAGAGATATCATCTCAAATGAAAGTAAATAATTATTCCATATAATCCACCAACACCATGAAATGTTCCCCTAGCTCTCATAAAATATGCATGGCAACTATACCTCTATGCTCCACCCCTAAAAACATTAAGGGTGGAACAACCTCCATGTCAGCTATATCCCAAATCTAAGACAACCCAAGCTAGGAGCTAAGATGGACCATCTTCTCAATGACTGTCTAAGTGATTTTCTTGCCCCCTAGGGATCATAGGATGTTTAGATTATAAAAACAGAGGCTAGTTTTGAATTATGTTGTGAATGCTTGAGTGAACATAGATAGAACCCACTATATTCCATATGGCCTTTGAAATGTTCCTTGTAAAAATATATAAGATTTTTTTAAGCCTTCCCTATGAAATTTGGCTATGAAATGCCAACTCACATTTATATGCAAATAAAAATAGGAGAGGCTCAATTGCTGCTAGCTCCTTGACCCATTCCAACCTATTATCATTTGATTCACTCATCTTCATGGCATTGAGTGATGTAAACTAGTCGCTTAGGAATTATCCCTACTTTTAAAAGCTTCTCAGATCATTCGCCTTTCAAAATGAAAACAAAATCATCTCCTTCCCCTTTTAATGAATGCAATGGCTCTAGAATTATTGTGCCAAGCAATTATTGCCTTCCCACGTGTAAGTTTATGTTGTTTCCCTTACTGTGATGGTTTACACGAATCATTGGGTGATCTTGCCATTAGTGCAATGAGCCCCTAACTAAATGAGAAAGAATTAGAACCTAACGTGTCATCATCGAGGTCAATGATGTGACAAGCTTTAATTTGATTGTGATAGGGCTTCACATTCAATGTGCAACTTAAATCATCACTGAAATGCCACTGACACGGGGACACGAGGATTCTATCATTACTTAAGACCACTGTGACACATAATGTCTCCTCCCCACATAAATCATTGTCGTATGAAGAAACACACAACCTCATTTTCTACCATCATCTATACCACAAATATCAATGTATTATTACTTAACATTTTGTGCACAAAACGTAATATAAGAGAATGACTCTAAATTTCAAATGAAGTACGACTATTGATTTACGTTGCAATCCTTTTTCCCTACCCAACAACCCCCCTCGACCAAAACAAAAAGTTATATCCCTTCAAATGTAACTTACACCTTTGAACAACTTCTTAGTATTCTTTCTTGTAGAGAATCTTCCACATCACCAAGAGACGAGTCATATCAATGGGACACCCACCTTGGAAAATTGGAGAACCCCTCTTTATGTCCGGCTTACCAAACGTCAATATTGTACCCTTTTCTACCCTCCCCCAGAAAACACAAAGTTATGAGAGAGATACTTTCTTAAAAGTAGAAGGAAACAAGAGGTGTAGTCAAAAATCTTATCTATATCCTTATCTGCATTCGATGCCATTAAAGGACAATTGTCTGCGAGGGTTACAGGCACTTGCTTTTATAGATTCCTCTTGGTACGTTCCAAGGGCCACGTGAAGGCCTTTATATTCTGGATTGAATGTTCTCAAACTCTCCCTCTGCTCCAGTCATTCATACTCAATGCTCTAGAATGAATCACACAAATATATTCCAAGGGTCCATTATATTCTCTTCTGAACCGTCCAATTCTGGTCGGTTTGAATTTCCCCTGCTTTTCCAACCTGCATAGCTGTAGTTCCGTGTCTGTATCGAAGTGCGTATATGTTGTGATTGATTGATTCTGGTCTGTGAAGCTTATCCTGTCGGACTCCATCTGGGCCGCCCTTAACTCCATATATTCGTACACCCATCAGCTCATTTTGAACCTACCACGCCGAACTCCTGCCTGGTAATTTTTCTTTTTTATTGACATTGTCTGAACGTTCGTAGGTCGAGGTTTCGAATCTCACGCGGTTCTTCCATCATGGGTTTCCTCGCAGGCGAATACATCCTGGTCATTCCCAGGCTACTGCTGCGCGTTGCATATCTGTTGGCGTTTGTGAGGAATTCGGTTTGGTGGGCTCTTCGTTGCGCTGGGTTGGCAGGGGACTTCGAACTCCAAACCTCTTCATGGCAGGATTGTTCAGAAAAAGAAGAATGCGTCTCTTCTGCAGAAATTATGAGAGATCTGTTGCCCGTTGCCAAGTTTGGGGATTTTATGCAGAGATTTTGTGAAACCGAAGAGGATTTTGTGTGCGCTGTTTGCTTGAGCGCGTTTGAGGAAGATGACGAAATTCGGGAATTGAGAAATTGCTGCCATATATTTCACAGAAATTGTTTGGATAAATGGATTGATCACCATCAGGATACGTGCCCTCTGTGCAGATGTTCTCTTATGCCTGAAATAGAAGATAAGTGTTGCGAGGAATTGTCATGGGCTGTAGATAGGATCTCTTATCTCTTTGCTGAAGACTTACTCGTCGCATAACAGAATTTGTATTTTGTAAGTATTAGACTGTAATTGTTGGAGGATTAGAATGTATAAACAGAGAGCTTAGACATATGATATACTTGCCAAGGCATTTCCAAAATAAAAATATACCCTTTGAGATGACATTTAATTTAATTTAAGCTCTAGTTACAATATTGGCTTTTCACTCCATCAACCATCCACGGTTAAGGATTGCGCGTATTTGGTATTATTGAATTTATTTTTAGATTAAATTTTAAAAGTTGCATTTTTAATTAAATATTATTATTTTTTGGTTGGTGTATGTTCTAGTCATTATTGAAATGATGTTGGTGATTCATTATTATTTAAATGATTTTTTTTAATTATTTAAATGATTTTGATAAATAATTGTTATTTAAAAATATTTTTATTTTTCTAGATCTTGATGATAATTATAAAATTATGATAAAATTTTCACAAATAATAATATTTAATATGATATTTTATTTTTTAATATATTTAAATTTAACATTTTTATATAAAAAATATTTATACACTATAAATTACGTGCTCTTGAGAATTGAAGATATGCTTTTAACACTATAAACTAAAGATATGCTTTTAACACTATAAACTAAAATTATTTGTCCAATTTTATTGTTCTATCATAATTTTATATTCACTATCAATTAAAATATAAATATCTTGATTTTATTATTGTTGGTTTTTTAGTTATTTGTCCAATTTTATTGTTCTATCATAATTTTGTATTCACTATCAATTAAAATATAAATATATTGATTTTATTATTGTTGGTTTTGTTTTATTAATTGTTCTTTTGGAGTTTTATGCACTATTGATTATGTTTGATTTTTTGGATTGAAAAAATTATTTTTATTATAATATTATATTAAATTTCTCTTTTAAATTAAATTTATATATTTTTTTAAATTTCAATATTTAAAAATATAATGTCTTTTACTCATTATTTATATATATATATATAATTTTGTCAATAAAATGTAGAAGGATTGGTGAAGTGGTTTGATTGCATCTAAACACCCATCTAAAAAATAAATAAATATTTAATAATAAATTAATTTTTAATATCTACATAATACAATTAATTTTAAGTCTTTTTTATAATTTTTTTTTTTGAATAATATATACTTTTTAAAATAATATAATATTACACCTATAAATGTTTCTACACTAAAAAAAGTTAAAACAATTTATCAAAAAAAAAAACTTTCCATTTAATTTAATATGCCTATGTATTTTACTAAGAAGCTTTTTATATTATAAAGTTAAAAAATGATATCTAAGAATGTAATTTTTGACAATGATAAATCATTTTTTTACGAGCTTTATATACCTTCTTTAATTTATAAAGTAATAATTTATCTAAAAAAAATACTTTCCATTTAATATAAAATGCTTATGTATTTTGCTAACAAGCCTTTTTATATTATAAAATTAAAATGCGATATCTAAGAATGTAATTTTTTTTTTAACAATAATAAATCGTATTTGTTGCTAGCTTTATATATCTTTTTTAATTTATAAATTAAAGGTTAAGATAATTTAATGCAAAGTAGTTTATTTTAAATTTAGTGTGTTATGACTTTATAATTATGGTTCACTTTGTTTATGAATGGGATCATATTAGTTAAAGTCTGTCTCCATCAAGTTTAATTTAATTTTTAATTTCTAAAATTTGATTGAAAAGTTTATTAAATTAAATCAATTTAAAAAATGATATAAAATTCATCATAGAAAAAACTAGTGGAAGTAGTTACATTCTAAAGTCATTTCTAGGTGAAAAAATTAATATGCAATAAGAATGTAATTTTTTTTGATAATACCTATAATTATGATAAGAATGTAATGTTTTTGACAATACCTATAAATACAAAGCATCATTGTTTCTAGGTGTATGTACCTTATTTAATATACAAAATAAGAGGTTCAATTTTAGAGAATATTATACCCGTATATTAAAAATAATATATACGATAAATAATAAATCTTTAGAAATTTTTTTTATACACTAATTTACAAAATAATATTTACATAAATAATAATGCATTTGTATATCAATTTACAAAATAATATTTAGAGGAGATTCAAATTTAAAGAATATTATATCTATACATTAAAAATAATATATATGGAAAATTAAAACAATCTTTAGAAAAGTTCTTAATCTAAAAATATTTATATTATATTAATTTGTAACATTAATGGAATAAATACTTCAAAAATAATATCCATCTATTTATTTTAATAAATATATTTAAGATATATATGTAGTTTATTAATTATTGGAAAAATATTTTAAATTTTAAATAAAAAATAAAATACAAATTATTTAAAATATTTAATTTTCAATATTTTAACTAATACACATTTTATCAATATATTATCATAAATTAATTAAAAATATTTAAATTTTAAATTTTATTATTTATTAATTAATATAAAAAAATTTTAAATTTTAAATTAGCAATGATTAATATATAAGTTAATTAAAAATTAAATTTTTTATTCTTTTACTTATTATTGTAAAAGCTTTTGAGTTGTTTTAAGTTAACAGTGTTTAATTGTTTGGTTCATTTTTTTTCATATATATATATTAAAAAAAAACTATTTGAAATTTTTTAAAAATATTTTATTATATTAAATTAAATACATTGAATTTATGAATTTTGAAATAACTTTTAAAATTCTAAAATATTTATATCATATTATTTTATGCATAATATTAACAATATAACATTTAAAATAAATAATTTTAGAAATTAAATTATTTAATTAATTTTATTTTTAATAATTCTATTAATTGTTATTTATAAATTTATTTTTTGATGATAAAATTATATTGGAAGAAACCTAATTTCATATATAAATCCATCAAAATTAAGTTGATATTATTTATATGATTAATAGATTTAAAAAATAAAATAACCATCTTTGTTATTTGTTAAAGATGAATCATGAATGTTAAATGTTGATCAAAACATCATTTTAACTTATAAAAAAGGAGAATAAATTAAAGGGACAATTTAATCTTTCTTCTATAAACAAGTTAGTAATGTCATTATATGTGACATAATACTCAACTCTCATATATATATATATATATATATATATATATATATATATATATATAAACCATGATATTGAAATATGGTATGGAGGAACATAATCGATAAACTATTTCAATTATCTATAATATTTTTAAATTGGCATGTTCACAATTTGTAATTGGCGTTTTCATGTTTGTATCACTACATGATAGAATAAATTATAGTTTTAATGTTTGATCATTACTTTTTTATTAAATATATAATATTAAATGATATGTATATTTATGCCTGTGAGTGTATGCACTTATAACTATGTTGATTTAGGGTTGTATACCTACTCTATTAGGTTGATGGGTTTTAAGGTCACAAAGTGTAATTTAGGATATGAGTTACAACTATATAGTTTTATGAATAATTAAGTTGTGGAATAGTAGTTAAGCAACAAGTTTTTAACTTATTTTTAAAACTTTTTCTATGAATGAATTATTTATCCTAACAAGCAAATTAAACTATTCTAAGCAGGGATATTCACATTGATGCTAGTGTTCAAAGATTTATATTGACTAAAAAATGAATAAAAGAGAAGGAAAAGTAGGACAAAGAAGAATGTTTTATAAGCTAGTATCGATATCTTTTTAAATGTATCAAAATTTAAAATTTATTATATAATTTAATCAATATTGATTTAATTTTAATTATCATTTAGATTTAAATAAATACAAGGAGTCTAAGAGAAAGTTATTGTAACTTTATATGACATTCATTTGACAATTTTTGACTTATGATAAATTATAACTTAGTATACGCATTCATTCACAAAATCAAAATTACAACAAAACCTTTAGTCACCAAATAAATCATACCAATTAAAACATAGATTTAATTAGTCTACAATCTAGATATATGAATTTCATATATGGATTGAAATTTAATTAAAACACCTCATGCATCACATAGAAATTGAGAAAGCTAAAACAATATAACTCACTGAATTTTTCAAATAATTTATGAACTTTTATTGTATAAAATCTTCCTCTCTTAAAAGAGATGAATATAAAGTGTATAAATAAGTTTTAGATGGGCATTGTGACACCTAGAAGTTGATATTACATGAAAATATTAAAATAATTTTTTTATAAATTTAGACTAAAGCTACACCACGCAAAAAGTTTACAATGTTTTTTTAAAAGTCGTTAGTAAAAAATAGCTTTCATTTTCTTAGATCACCAAGTTTTTATCTGGCGCTTTAGAAGAAGTTGCTTGTTGACATTTAAAATCAAAGGCCCATGCCTGGTAATCCTCATATATTATCGTCAAATAATAATTAGAAATGCATTCAAAGACTTTGCCTTAGTCAATAATGTTGCATGATTAGAAATTGGAGTGTGAAAGGCTCATTTTACTATTGTTTCCTCAATGATTTGCCTCTAAGATTTTATTCTTTAATTTGACATAAATATGATCAGTTGGGATGTTAAATCTACAATGTGTACAAACTAATTGTTTGGTAAGAATAATGAGAGAATACCTGCTTCACAAAACAAGTCCAAAATATTATCTGTCAAACCATTAATATAGTTGATTACAACACTCATACTGTGAGACTAATCTTGAAGAGAAGTTCTCATATGCATGACAAAATTCTAAAAAAGGCCAATATCAAATATTGTCATCATATTCAAATGTGAAAACATATTCTTTTTTTATCACCCTAGTTAAACTACTTAGCTTGGTCTCCATCCTAGTAATGTGTTTTTGATATAATTTAACCTTTTGCTACAAAGGAACACTATTAATATTAGCTTGACAAGTGGTGACCAATCATTCATAAAAAATATTCCAATGTCTTTTCTACTTTGTTAGTGATATTTTTAGGAACCATGGCCTTAGTTTGTGTTTCTTTTCTTCTCATTTTTTGTTTCATGCCCTAGATAATTTTATTTCCATCTCATGAGTTATTGCTACTACAGACTCATGATCCTCTTCAAATTTGTCTCATTCTCTATGCCTAATTTTATTTTTCTAATAAATGTGAATAATGTTTCTTGTCTCATTAAAGTGGGAGTTTCTCCTTTAGTAGTTTTCCTCTCTGTGACTCTATTGAGTTTTCTTGTAGCTTTGCTCAAACTATAATTTCACCTCAATTTCATCAACTATAATCATTTCTTGCTTTTGAGACTTGGGAAATCTATATTTTTTCTATCCAATTTCCTTCTTATTGTGGTAGATAAAAAATAGAAGTTATGGGTTATGTAGCCAAGACAAATGATGTGATAGGAAGGGAAGTTACTAATGGAATGGTGAAATTTGGGTCAGTAAAAATGAGTGTAGTGCATGCTACTAATGCAAGGGATAATACGATAGTGGCATGGATAGAATATGTGACAAGAGGGTAATGTTTTATTTATCAAGCATTATTTCTGAAATAGTGTCAAATAGATTTTCTTTTCTTTTGGGTTCCTTTGGATTAGACATGACATGAATAATAATAACAAGCAACCTAGACATGAGAGTGACCCTTAAAGTTAGAAATATGTTTAATGGATCCACTATTGGTAGTGTATCTTGAGGTGAAATAAGCTAAGGTTAAGAAGGTAATCATCTATCCCAGAGTGGAACATTTAGAACTGATGCTATTAAAGTAGTCATAGGAAGAGAGATAATTGTTTTTCTACTAGGTAATGAAACAATATGTGACTGAGTGGTTTGAACACCTTGGGTAAATATATTAGAGGCCACTTTATTACTATATACCTTTTTAATTTGGATAATGTTATCTATAGAAAAATAAGTTAAGAATTTAATTTAAGGTATTGAAATAGGTGTTTCAAATGACACATCCTCTAATGGGGGCATGTAAGGATAACATGAGTAGTTTCCACCAATTTCTCTATGTGTTTTTGTT
Source organism: Torreya grandis (assembly GCA_037957365.1). Classification (NCBI taxonomy): domain Eukaryota; kingdom Viridiplantae; phylum Streptophyta; class Pinopsida; order Cupressales; family Taxaceae; genus Torreya; species Torreya grandis. The sequence continues at coordinate 748,895 of JARHVA010006517.1, read as the reverse complement.
GTCATTTTTTGGATTACAACTTGTGAATCATCAATAACTTCAAAAATATGTGGATAAGAAGGAGGTAAGATAAATAAGGGGGTTGTGTTACCTTTAGTGGTGAAATCACCCTTTGAGAGGTTGATGGAGGAGGAAGTCCTTATAGCATCTTATTCTTAAGATAATGATATGTATGAGGTGAAGTATCATGAGAAGTAGAAGCATTGGGCCTGTCCTCAATTTATTGTGAAAATGTATGCCTTGAAGGTGATATTCTTATCCCTACAAACTTCATATTTCTTGTAACTTCATCATTATTCTTTGTATTTATATATATATATCCAATCATGGGGATAAGGATGGTGGTTTTACATTGATGTTACTTTTCCATTTAATGATCATAAATGTGCTTTCACATTTCCCTTTGTATCTGATTGCCTCAGATCATGATGATCAAGATTGAATAAAAGCCTATGTGTTGCCCCTATTTTTAATGCTAGAAATACTTTCATATTATTCAAGCTTTTTAGGTACATAGTTGGGAAACTTAATAAGATATATGAGAATTCCCTCTATTCAAATTAATTTACAATTAGGTTAATATGAATAATTTACCATATGTACAACTAATATTTTGAGTGTTTAGGCATTGATATTTCATTAATATCTCAATATACCATAGGATAAAATAAATTACAAATCTCCTTCATAAAATTTCTAAATTTATGGGCATATAACTTTGAGAATTTAAAATGAACTAAAGTCCTATAAGTAGGAGTCCATCGAGGAATTTGATCAAAACTTACTATTGCACAAGTAGCATTAACTAGGTACGAAATCATGTAAATTTTTTGTTACTCTATTATTCCCATATTCCCATAACCCAAAAACTCAATTTGAAATAAATAATCTCTGCTAGGCTATAAAATCACTTATCATTGATAATAATAGAAAGTATAAGAACCTAGAACTTGTTTACATGAATTATGTATATGGATCCATAAAATATATTCATGAGTGTCATGCCAATTTGGACACTAGGTTAGAATAAACTAATGGGAATCTTGTTCAAATATTCCCTATTAACCCAATGGTTAGGTTCTTCAGCCAAATATTTGAGAATCTCCCTTAAATTATGTCTATTGAGTCAATTTGATACTATGATTTGATTGTATATTCTTGTAGGATAGGGAAAATAATAATATCCTTCTATGGCCTAACTAACAAAAAATGTTATTTGATTTCCTTTATTCAAGAATAAAACCATGCCATTTTGATATGTAGTCCTAGAAAATAGATTGTAGAAAATATCTACACAATGGATACCTCTAGTTTGGTAGTTGCTAGATGAAGACAAACATTGTTCAAGTTAATAAGATCTTCTAAATAATCCTTGGCTTTTGAGGAAGAAATATCATAATTTGGTATAAGTTTCATGATCTCTATAGTCTAAAATAACACTATAATGTTTCAAACCTAAACGTAATGCATCTCAAACAAATATTATATCTATGATTATTTGAGCTGTGTTGTAAGAAAATAGATATGCAACCATTTTTACATGAGCTCAATATTTTAGTATTGCTTAATTACTCTATAATTTCCTCAGTGCGAACACACTTGAATTAGAATATTTTTGTGCTTTTTCAAATGATTTTTGTCTTAAGAATGATCCCTTTTTAAACATAAACTTAAGTAACAAAAATCATATTTTGTTTAATTATACATAAAATTACTGACATCCTAAATTTCCTTATTTTTGTATATTAATTATTAAAGATATCCTTTCACAACTAAATCAGATGATTTTTATAATTGAATTTTTAATTTGGCTCTTCTTTTGTGTTTTCTCGAAGGATAAACCTCAACCATCCATATGTATTCATCATGCAACTTGTATGAGCTATGAAGAATCCTTAGTTATCTCTCACATGCCATGTGGAATATGTGAGTTTCTGATTATGATTCATTCAAATATGAGTGCTTATATATTGGCCAAGTGGTAATATTCAATTATCTCAAAGTCATGTGGTTCTCAAATCTATCAATGTTGATTCTTAGTTATTAATCATTGTGAGGTATCTAAATCTAGAAACATTGCACCTCATAATTGATTTAGGATCACACAACTATTAGATTCCTATAGAGATCATTTAAATTATATGAAGAAAGAGATGAATAAGATTATGTCACAAATTTCATTGTTATTGGTTCAAAGTTACATAACTATTAAAACTTATCAGATCTCTTTAGAATGTGGAAGCAGTCTATGGTTGAAAGATGATTGGCTTGTGACATGTGGTATCTTATGATTAACTCATTATCACATAGCTCATGAAGTTTGGTGCATAACATTTAAGCTTCAAGGTCAGGCGAGGCTACAAGGAGTAGTGAAAATGATGTGCAGTGCTATTTTATCCTCTCATACTTATGTTTTCAAAGACTTTCTATGAGAATTTACAAAAAATTATGAGCTATGTAGCATACAACATTGTAAAAAATGGTATAATTTTAATATCTCATATTCATGCAATCTTGGAACTTTATAGATGAAAGTGTGATACCACGAAGTAGATAAAGACAACATTCATGCCATAATTAGACATAAGTAAGGCATCAAAAGTATTAATTCATACCAAGTAAAATAATTATTAATATTATGAAATAATGCATAAATAGTATAATAATCATCCATAGGGTTTTTTAGTTTTAAAAATATGGGCATGGTTGAATATCGAATATTGGTATAATATTGAGAAATATCAAAGCATCAGTTGTGAGGAATATCAAATATTAGTATAAGCCCCATTTGCATGACCCATTATTAGTAGACAAGTATAATCTTTGAGGAATATAATGAGCACAATACATTCCAACATTGTATAGACATCAAAATGGAATAGGGTAATGGTGCTCAAGCTCCTATAAACATCTAAATTTAACATACTAAATGGCACAAGAGTAACTTGTATTTATTTTAAATTTACTAGTGAGGGAGCATAATGAATTCAATTAAGGTTAAAATTTACTTTTATTGGACAATAACCCATCTTAAGGGATGCTAATGGAATGACAAGTAAGGAGAGTTTCATTAGACCCACAAACATGCCAATTGGAAACTTGAATGTACTGATTGATTAAGACAGTTAAAAAATGAGATAATGAGATGGATGAAGTAAGAAATAAAGATGTGGAGATCATCTACCAACAAGAAATTCCATGCTCAATGTATCGACTGGTTATGCTCAGAATCAAGGATCTTTTACGAGTGTAATGAGGTACTAAGTGTATCTAGTTGGTATGTTCAGTGTGGACTACCACATTGATAGTTGACCTCAACCTCTCTACTTATTACTATATCTACTAGTGATCCATTTTTATTATAAATAAATCATGTAATTTGTTATTGTAAATAAATCAAGTAAACTAACGTTGGCAGTCCACATTGAATGTACTGGTTGGTTACGCTCAAAATCAAGGATATTTTTATGCATGCTCATTGAGTGTGACCAGTTCGTATGTTAATGTCCTCATTGGTTAGTCTATAAAATTACCTACTTTTTTTACAATAAGAACTTATGCTAGTAGATGAAGTAACTGACAAGGATGTAGAGGTCAACTTCCAACATGGAAGTCCACAATGAATGTAACAATGGGTTATGCTCAGTTCGTCATTATGCTCATAAAAGATCCTTGATTCAGAGCATAGTAAGCTAGTATGTTCAACATAGACTACCATGTTAGAAGATGACCTTTATGTCCCCACTGGTAAAAAAATTAACTATTAGGGATGTGAAGGGAAATTGTCTATGGGTAAGTCCACATTGAATGTATTGTCTTGTTACACTCAAAATTGAGCATATTTTATGAATGTAATAAGGTGTTGAGCATAAAATGTTAGTATATTCAACATGGAATACCACATTGGTAGTTTCCCTTCATGGCCCCATTGTTTACTCTGTCTACATAAAAAAAGGGTTTTAATTCATTACCTGATTTATTTACAATAATAACAATAAATCCAAGTCAATCCTTAGCTAAAATAGAATGGATACAACACTGCTAGATGGATTAATAAATTATGATGTAGAGGTTAATGAATAACATGGTATTCAATACTAAATGTATTTGCTGGTTACACTCAGCATGCATTCTAATTCTAGTGGACATGTTAGTGATACCATAAAGGTATTCAACTCTCATTACTCATTATTTTGTTAACATCTATTAATATTACTGTGTAATGTTATTGGCCATAAAAATTTGAAGTTAATATTAGTTTAATGTATTGTGCTCTTTGACTAGGAAAATTAAAAGTTGTGAGTATAATCATGTATCATTCCCTTGTTTCATATCGACGCCTATATGACCATTACATAAAGCATTATAAATTACCTACTTTATTTATAATAATAAAAAAAGTTTATATTTTAAATGGAAGGGAAATGATGAAACACCATCGATTAAGGTAAATGGCAATAGTTAACATAACTAATGGAGGAGTTAAGGGTGACAAGTTGGAGGCCAATATCTAGCATAGTAGTCCAAACCAATCGTATTGACTAGTTATGCTTAGAAGGAACACCTTAACCAGTTGGTATGTTCTTATTTCTTGTTGATCTATCTATAGGGCCTATGAAAGTGGAGAAATTACCTTGCTCACAAAATGGATAATATCTACTAAGATGGCATTAAGGAAAACAAAAATGTTTAAGGCAAATCATAACAATTAAGCCAAATACCAGGGGTCAAGGAAAGTTAAATGTTAACCTCAATTGAACATAAGTTGCATGATTACTAGAAAAATTAAAAGTTATGGTCGTTACTTGCACACCTTTCTCCTATTCCATTTCATGTTTTCCATTAACATATTCCTTTTCAACCTCTATAGGAGCTCATGTGCCATTACCTAGTTTTATAAGCACGTACCACATTCAAAGGAGCATCCTGAAGGAGGCATTTACTATATAGGTTGGTTACTTACAATGAATTGCATTATATCCATTATTTAATCTCAAAACCTATTTAAAATAATATCAATTTAGCATCTTAGAATGGAACAACCTTGATATTTATGGATGAGCAACCAATAAAATACATAACATGTTTTTTAAATTAATATAATTTAACAAATTTAGAACATAGTTTTAGTTTATAAAATTTCAAGGTGCGTTATTAACTATAAAATTGAATCAAGTTCTTCTAATACACAACTTATAATTCTAATTACAATAAATGCTTATACATATATAATAGAATTATATAACTATGGGATATATCTCCTAATAAAATGAATTGCATATCTATGGTAAACATAATGCCATGTAGTTTGAATAATTTTTGTCTAAATGACAATCTAACTATTGTTTTCTAAATATGGGAATGAATAAGAATTTTTACTAGTTGTAGTTAAGGCATTTGGTTTAGCTATAAGATGGGGCACTTATTGTATCAAAGGTGAAATCTTGGTTCTAAACCCTGTGTTAATGTGTCTTTGTGATCATAATAGTAACCCAAATTGTTATTTGGAACATGTTCATTTTTTTTTTTATGGGTAAAGATGCATTTTTTGAAAGGGACTCTACCCTTGTAAAAAGGAGAAAAATATGAAACATTAAAAACCCTTGAGGCTCATTTGCCTACATAAAATTAAATAGACAATAGCTACGATATGAAAAAGTTGTGGATCTAATAGCAAACCCTTATAAGAATTTCATTTTTGGGATCTAAGAGTTATTTAAAAATATTCCACTTTATTCCTTACTTTTACTTTCTTTTTAATCACTATAGTCCATTCTCCTCCTTATAAAGTATCAACTAGCTTAGGGGTCTCCAAACCCTCTAAAGTATATGTAATATCATCCAGCAAAGCTCCTTATGGATCAGATTTTTTCCCCCATGCATCCCAAGATTTGATTCCTTTCTCTTCTTCCCTAAATTTAAATTATTCTTGGAGAGCTTCTCTTTGAGTGACTGAGATTTTATCCTCATCTTCTCACTATAGTTCATTTGTAGCTTCTACCATGAAATGATATAGAAGGGTGTCCTTCCACTAAGAGGTACCCTTATTTTTTTTAGAAATTTTGCGTGAATCAACCATATGTCCTATATAAAAAAATATTATATAAAGAAAAATAAAACCTTCATAATCAATAGTTTGAGTCCAAATCTGGTTATGGACTTTCAACTCAATGGAAGTGGGGAGATCAGAAGACATGCCCATGTAGACTAAGATCCTAGCATAAGTGGTATGAAGATAGCTCATCGTAGATCTATCAATCCCCATCATTTCACACAAAAACTTACCAATAGCATAAAGATAAGTTTTAGACTAGATTTGAAGGGGAAGATATGGTAAACATACCCAAACATGCTTGAAATTGAATGATTCAGTCAAATGATTTAAGGAAGGGAACCATGGTTTCATAAAAAGTAGGTGATGATCCATAGATCAAATCTAATTTTTTAATATCATATTTTTGTCATATATAAAATTAAAAATAATAATGAAGAACCCCTAGGCACATGGGTACATCTCCAGACTGTCCTCTATGAATGGTTTTCAATTTTTAGATATCCAAGTGTGTAGTGTTGGAAGGCTAGGCTAAAACTTGTCAAATCTAAAAACAAACCCCCTCTCCACAAACCAAGATTAATTTTCAAGGACTTATGCAAGTTACTCTTCCTCAAAAGAGATAGAGATATTATTTTCATGTTCCATTTGTATGTTCATGGCCACTTCAACAAATCCCTTCATTTCCAAAAACTAGATTATGATGGCCATCCATGAGAAAAGGGTTTGAAACAACATTGTCTCTATTCCTAATAACAATCACAACCAGAGAAATATTTTGGGGGTAAATCCCCTCTCCAAAATGGGTAGAGGAGAACCACCTAGAGACAAATCACTATTGTCTACATGTCTTTGTTCCCCAAAGAAAATGGAAGTATCTTGCACAAAGGATTCAAAAAACTCCAAACCTTTGCTATCACTTCGACTATATAAACCACCCTTCACTGGTAGAGAAACCTTACTCTCCCTTGCACCTAGTGATTTTAGCTTATGAGTTCTAACCCGATTCACAACATGCAAAATATAAATCTCCTTATCATTCAAAGCATCAATAGATTTGGACTTGTTGAATTAGGTGATCCCCGAACTCTACCTCCATTATTAGACCCTACAACATGCAAGTCAGAAAACACATTAAAATTTTCCATGAGTGGGATTATCTTAGATAAGTGCCAAGTAATATGACACATTTCTTGGAATATGGTTCATTAATAAAGGTTTTTGGCTATGATATATTCCACCTGGATTTTATTCTTGTTGACTGCATAAGAATTCAACATAAAATTAATATTAGTATAAGAGTAAGTTTACTACACAATTAAAGGTTTACAACACCTTAACACATAAACTCAATTAAATCAGCTAGGCTATTATGAAACCATATTGAAAATAAAATGTTAGCATGGTAATGAGGAATAACTTATTAAACTTAGTAATGTTTAAATATATATTTTTAGTTTCAACTTGTCATGTCCTCCCAACCTTGTACTTAAAGGAAACTTGAATTAATTTAGTAAGATTGAAAAATATCAAAAAAATGAGTATTTTATGGTTGAAGATTTGCAAAAGACAATACTACTCACTACACTTCTGATTGGCCTTTTCAATTCCAATTTCAGGAACACCTACCTGATTAGTTATGTATTTACATTTACAAATCATTAAAACAATATCCACAAGTAAAAACAAATCAATCAAGAATAAATTTAATTATCAAAACACCATTCTAAATTTCATGGAAGTGAAACATAAGCATAAAACTAAGAGCAACATGAAAAAATTGATACTATTAAAAAATGAAAGGGTATTAAAATTAGGATTGATATTATCTAGGATGTGTTATAAGATTATTCGAAACAAAATTTTACTATCCTTAATGTGTGACAAAATAATCACATCCATATTTTAATGTTTCTTTGAGATGAATATACATCATTCAATTTGAGATTTCATCAATCGTACATAGATATATAGAACAAAATTTTACTATCCTTAATGTGGGAGAAACCATCACATCCATATTTTAATGTTACTTTGAGCTGAAGATACATCATGAAATTTAGAAATTTCATCATTCCTATATTGATATGATTTTTTTTTTACTATCCTTAATGTGTGACAAAATCATCACGTCCATATTTTAATGTTCCTTTGAGGTGAAGATACATCATGCAATTCTGAAATTTCATCATTCTTACTTAGATATGTAAGACCCAGTTTAAAGATTCAAGGGCATAGATATCAGAGAGGTATGGAACATAATATTAAACTATTCTATGTTCTTGTTTATTATTTTTTAGAATCAAATAAGAGAACATGTTGAACATAAATAGTACATCAAAACAAATAAAATGAGAAAATAAAATACCCCAAAATACTCCAAACATGGCTATAACAATTTGTATATTGTTAGATGGCTAGGAAAAACTTAAATATATAGGATAAACATTTTTTGAAGTGTGCAAAGGATTATGGACAACATAACAATGCTTATTTTTGCTAATTGTTTTTATTTTTTCATACATTTGCATATGTTTATCATTGCCACTTATTAGCCAATCCTATTTGTTTATCAATGCTAATTGTTTATCAAGGGCCCTTGTTTATGAATGTTTATGTTTGATAATTATTTTCTATTTTTGTATAGGATTATGGACATCATATATGTCTTTCATATAGTTGTTTTCTTTGACACAAGTAATGCATGTTTCAAATATGTGTATATTATTTATGGTCTGAGGAAAGAAGCAATGACCTTTAATTTTGAACTAATTACTAATGGTATTAAATTGAAGGGTTCATATTATGAAGCTCTTCTTCATGGTCTTATGAATCTTTTTTATTAGAATGTACATAAAATACAGTTGTTTAAAATAATTCTAAAATAATGTGTGACCATATTTCTGGTAGGATTTATGTAATAGACGACAAGTTGATCACACTTCATAGACAAGCAGTGTCACTCATGTGACAACTTATTGATGTGAAGATAAAATATGTCTAGTATGTTGGGGATGTGAAAGCAATGGTGAGGTGGGTAAACAAAGTGGTGGTGGTGCTTCATCTAGTATTACTTGCATGGGGTTTCCACTTATATAAACATAACACACTATTAATGAGCTTATTTTACCATTTACCAAGTAAGATTTGAATAAAAATGAGGAACAACATACACCATTATTGGTACTAGGACCATGACATGTTGCCAATGATGCTAGATAAATTATTATGAGATTCCCAACATGCAATTCTATTTTATATTTTAGGGGGACTCGGGAGGGCATACATATTAGTTTATGAAAACTATGTTTCTTTATTTGTGGTATTGCCATTAAATATGTTATGTGTATAATATTGGGGTATTTTCTGGGGTGTAATAAAGAGAAAAAAAATGCATGTAGAAGCAATGAAGTGAGGGATCTCTCTTGGTAGAGAGTACTTATTGTGTCAAATTGTAATCAATATTGTAAATGAATGAAATTTTTGTTATCCTCTTCAAAAAAAATTGAATGAAAGTACTTGATTTGATTAATTTACATACATAAAAAATGGTTAATTATAGAATTAGATAATTATGGATAGTTATAAAATTAATATGACTAAAAGATACATAATAGAGTATGGTGTATGTCACAAGTAAATAAGTTACCACTAATTTGACAAACCAAAAAAAAGGAATAATTTTTTAGCTTTGTGGGCTTTCATTTGAATGGAAATTTTATATTAAGAATCAAAATTACTCTTCTTTACTGTTTGAGTTGTGGTAGGGTCTCTAAAAATTTATCTTTATTAGTCTAGGGAGGGTATCCATTTTGGGGATTATTTTCAACCAATCTCTATGTTTGACATTGCCTTTGGAGAGTATGATTAAATATTTTAAATCAATTTTTTTCTTCATGATACTTAAATATTGCAAGTGATATTAGTATCTCTTATTATATGTGGTTAAGATAATAATGGCTAAAAAGATCAACTGATGATAGTGATTACATCATCACCAAGTGTTTCCATTGGTAATAAATTCCTTAATGTAAAGTTATTAAGGATGGGCTTGTATCAAGGATCTAATCACTTATCACACAAATCTTGGAAGTATCACTTAGCACATTTTAAAAAATTCCCAATTTGGGATTCATTATCTTATTGATAAACCCATTAAGAGTGCCAAAAAACTATATTATGATTTAATGTTTTTTATAAATTTTATATTACCATCCACAATAAATTGACAACATTATTAAAAGATAAGATAACTTTACAAGAAAATCATCCATGCTAAATATGGCATGTGGTAGTCTCTACAAGGAAGTTGTTAAATGGTCCTTACAAATGTATAGGTTGTTACATTGTAAGATATAAGGATAACATATCAATGCATATGTTTTATGGTTATTATCTATTTTTTAATACATTTCCATAGGTTTGTCATTACCCCTTATTTGTCAATGATAATTGTTTATCAATGTTTCTTGTTAATGAATGCTAATTGATTATCAATGCCCCTTATTTATGCATAAATTAATAAGTCTATTTTTTTTGGTTTGCTCACTTCATAGATGATGTCCAAGTGGAAGAGATTTTTATCTCTTATAGTGAAAAATATACATCTTATGGAGTTATCTTCCAATGAATTAGAGTGGAGCAAGGTGAAGTACAATCTAAGCAATGATAAATATATTTTTCCCTGGATACAAAGAGTTCGTATATAAGACTTCCTAAGTGGTGAATTTAATAGATCAAGATATACTACTACCTGAAGTATAAATCATATTTAATTCCATCCTATATGATTTGACTTGAAAAAAATTAGAATTGATAGATCTCTCCAATACATATTATGGGTATGGTGTCTTGCAATAGTCATTTTTAATAAGAATTATACTTTTATATACATTATAATTTATGTATGTTTAATATAGCTATTAGTGTATGTATGGTCATGGGGATTATAGGGATGAACATTAAGTGCATTATGAGATTTAAAATTTTGCAAAGGTTGGCATTGATAGATGACCTGGCTGTAAGCATTTGTGTCATGGATGTTAATGTCATTTTTAAATCCATGTGGTTATGAAGATCAAGAAAAGGATTTGATTACATATAACAACATGGTACATATATATTGATTCATAATTATTTACCATGGGCAAGAGATTAATGACTTCAAGGGTAGTTATTGTACTTTGGATCCATACATTAGTGTTGCATTGAAGGATTAGGTGGAGAGATTATTGTTGTTGGGCCTAACCCTTGAATTTGTTCATCAAAATCATTGTGACATGGTCCATGAAAAAATTACATTATTTGAAGGCAAAAAAAGAGGGATGATTTCATAACTAAATATGACATCCACAATATTCAGGGAAGGATGAAAGCAACATAATACAAATTTGAGCCTAATGATGCAGATAGTGTTAGAACATTTGTCATTAAAAATCTTGAAAATGTATTTATGTATGAAGAATTTGAAAAAATAGGAATTAATGAGAAACCTTTTATCTTGTCTATCTTCCTTAAAAATGCGAGTGGATGTTGACATATGCACACAATAGTATAATTTTAATAGTATCCATGTATGGGATAAATGCCCAAAAGATACTTGCAGATATTCAAATTTGAAACTTCACACTTGTTATTGTATAAGACTTATGTTTTAGTTTTATGATGTAGTTCATGTTGTATAAGCTTATTGTATTTAATAGTATGCATAATGGAATTTAGTTGCATGGGTGTTGATGTCATTGGTTATTATTTTGAACCTAACATCATAGATGCAAAAGCTAGTGGTTAGTGCACATTATCACATGTTGGAATGAATATCAAATGTTTTATTAGTGGAAGATGCTTGTGCTAAAGTTTTTATTATTAGGTAAGTTGAGCCCATGTATATTATAAATATTCCTTGTTTTCATTGAAAATAATGCTTTATTTGATAATTTTTTTACATTTATTTTATCATTGTGAGTCAAGGGAAGTGCTTCAATGTGAGTTATACCTATGTAGTTGTCACGTGAGGAGAGTGTGGATGAAAAAATTGATTGAAAAGGTGAATGATGTTGAAACAAAGTAGACAATGTTTAGAAGCTTGGGTGAAATAATGCACAAGTATACTACTAAGGAGGTAGTGTTTTGTGATGCGAACATATTCATGGAATAATATGTAACTCAATAATCATTGATCAACTATTGAAAATATCAATGGTTCCATCGTATTGGAATGTGGGAAATATGTTTACATACAATTCCCCATATGGTTCAAGAGACAAATGCTTCCATATAATTATCTTATGGTGACATGATGTTTAGTGAGATTGACCTTGATGTTGCATGGGTGAGAATCCAAAGCAAAGAAGAAACATTTTACAAGGTTATAATGGTGAGTAAATATCTTATAATGTGTGAATACATGTGGTAAACCGAAGGCCATGTATGAAAACACATGTTAAAAGTTGGTGATTTGAGAAAGAATTTTGAAAAGGAATTTTATTTAATAAACAATGTTCCATTTTCTTTAACTTGTAATGGTGACACACATGTAATTATTTTTTATGTATTGATTCTTATATGTCCTATTTTTTTGAATTTGTGAATGATTTTCATGGATTTTCATAAGGATATTGACAAGCATAGATTTATGGCTTATTTAGGATGCTGTTATTAACATTTATGTTGACCTTGCCCATGAAATTGTTGTTGATTTTCTTGTAAATGAAAATGTTGTCAGTATGTGGATGACACAAACAATCCAAAAATTCTCAAGATCCATGGATTTATAGATGAATCACTTCCTACTCTTCTAGTTGATAAGAGAAGTCTTAATTTTCTTGAGAATATTGTCAAATATAGTTGTAACAGGTTTCAAGATAGGGCATTTTTTAATAATGGTGAGGTGAATCATTCCAATGCGTAACCTTTCCAACATGTAGAAGATGGTTACAAGACTAGTCTACAACATTCAAGATTTTTTTTGGAGAATATGGCAATCAATAGGCATGCACCACTGACAAATAAACATGTACAATTCACTTTGAAACTTAAAGTGACATCAAATTGTGTTAATTTTTAGGATGATTTGGATAGAACACCTATAAAATATGTGGACCAATAATAATTTCTATCAAGAATGATCTATAGACCTTGAACTAAAGTTGCTTGGGTGTCCATTTTTTATAAAGAGATGTTATATGTCCTAAAATATTGAATCCTTGTAAATCTCAAGGTTGGACATGTAAAAAAACATAAAATTGGTGGAAATATAAAAGCATGTAAAGATTCATAACTATTTCATCTTTTGGCTATTATTTGAAAGTATTCATGGTTTTGATCTTCAAAAAAATAATGTTTTAAAGATCTAAAAACAATGCTTTGTTAAATTTTTTTATTTATATTCTCTAAATATTTATACTTTATGTATGTATGTATGTATTTGTGTATGTATACACACACACACACATACATACATGTGTGTTTGTGTGTGTGTGTGTACATACATATATACATACATACATACATACATATATACATACATACATACGTATACACACACACACATATGTATGCATGCATGTATGTATGTGTATATTTATATGTGTGTATGTATATATGCATATATGTATGTATGTATATATGTATGTATGTATGTATGTATATATATATATATATATATATATATATATATATGTATGTATGTATGTCTGTATATATGTATGTACACACACACACATACATACATATATGTATGTATGTATGTGTGTATGTATGTTTGTGTATATATATATATATATACACATATACATATACACACACACACACACACACACACACACACACACACACACACACACACACACACACACACACACACACACACACACACACACACACACACACACACACACACACACACACACACACACACACACATGCACACACGCGCACACACACGCGCACACACACACATATATTATATGTGTGTGTGTGTGTTCACAGTCAAGAAAGATGCTATATATGTAAAATTCAACAAGTACTATGAAATGAACCATAGTGAAGGAACACACTAATTATGATCTTTGTTATCTTCATTAGAGTTGGGAAAGTCATGCAATAGATTAAAAAAATTGTCCACACTTTGATATCTTCCTCATAAAGTTTATTTTGTCTTACGTTCCTATAATTATATGCTTCTAAAGCAATAGACTTAACAATTTCAAGAGATTCATATACTCTTAATGATGCATTTTGATCCTCAAGCCACATTTGATCCTATAAATTTTCTTTCCTTACATGCTCAATATAAAGCTTTAGCTCATTTTTCTCATTTGTTAGATATGATATGGTTGTATTCATTCCTTCAATGATTTTATATAGGTTATCCTCCCTATCTTTGCTAACCTTTTCCCATTGCTTCTATACACTCAACTTACTCTTCAAATGCCTTAGTTCACATTATTGAAGGTCCTCGTCAATATTTGCATATATTTATTCAATACTTTCATATTGGTCCAAAAAATTGCTTGGTAGAATGGGATAGGGCATCTTAGAAGCTAAAAATAAGAATAAACATGTATATTTAATAAGTATATGACACTAAAATAAGAACAAATATCTAGTCCTATGAAGGATGACATCTGAAGTATGATTATTGGCATCACACTCTACACTCAAAATGACATTCAAGTTCCTCTTGACAAGTTCACTGGCTCCTTTCCTCTTACATTTATTTATGTCCTTTACTAAACAAATACAAACTTGTAATATGATGAGATTTAGGTTCATTGGTTATTTTCCTTTTACATTTATTATTATCTATTAGTGAAAAAACACTGTTGGAACCAAATTTTGTAATATATTCTAAGTATTTTTGAGCCATAAGAGTGAAGATGCAAGGGTGTGGGATGAATGTGGAATACCAAAACATGATAAATAATGACACAAAATATATAAACAAGGGAGACTAGTGCAGAAGACCTTGGTGTAGATGGGTGTTGTGAAAGATAAGGAATTGGAGAATAAGGACACAAGATGTAGGACTCATAGAAGTGCAAGAAAAGGACAAGGGTGAAAGAAGTGAAGGCAATTAAAAATTAGTTTATATAAGTATTTAATATTAATGGGAGTGTAAATATAGCACCATCTCATGAAGGAAGAGGAACATGAATGCTAATATCTAGCATAAAGAGATTATATAGGGGTTGTTGGGGCCAGTTCAAGAAGAACTTAAATGTAATGGCTCACCATGACTTCTTTCTTTGAAATAGTCATTGGATTATCATCTTTAGTGTATTAATGATGAAATATAAAAGGGGTTTGCTTATGTATAAACACCTATTTGGATTTATTGAGAAATTGTTGTTAAATATAGATGCGTTGTTGTCAAGATAGAGATCTAGAGAGCATGTACTAAATGAAGTACCTTTGTAATCTTATAATATTGATCAATGGAACTAATATTCTGTGAGTATTAATATGATGAATCTATTTGATGTTAATTTTAATTTATGATACTATAGTACTTTCACTATGTGAATGCATTAAATAGATAACTCTTGAATGATGATTATAATAACAATGATTAATTATGTTAACTATCTTTAAAATTTGTTCATCCACCATCACGTGATAGAACCAATGGGAACGAATCTAGGTTTCATGCTTCAGGTGAGCATGTGAGGTCACTCACATGATATGTTGGCATGCTAGCATGTTGGCTTATCCCTTCCTCTAGGCACATGATTAATACTTAATCGTGTGGAACTAAGTATAGAAATAAACCCAACATTTTGACTCTATTACCAGGACCCATTACATTTTTAAGCACGATGGTATAAATATGCTTGAGCAGTTATCTTTTGAGAATGTTAAGCATTGGGTTGGTACCATAGAGGATAACTTTATGATTTAACATATTAAACAAGAAGTTTATACACACACATTGGTAGAAAAACACTTATATGATTCTCTATATGAAACATTATTTGTAGAATTACCCATTCACTTGCATGCTTGACATTCAACATATACATAATATTGTTCAATAAATTATGGATGGAAGGATCCTTAGTCAACAAAGTGCCATAAAACCTTAGAAAATTTGAAAGCTACTTGGACACGTGTGGTGTACTGTGGTGGAATTAAGTGATCAATAGCTACATTTTGGAATACATTGTCTCTACATACTCTTCTCTAGAGGAAGCATAGTTCAAATTTTTGAGGGAACCATGTGGGAGGTATCTCAAATAATTTACTTTATATATTAAGAAGCTTATGGTTGATTTTGGACTTGAGAAATTCCTCATGGATGATTAAACTCTCTCATCCATGAACAACCTGACTGATGGAGAAAT
>JARHVA010006517.1:712500-727500 GCA_037957365.1 Torreya grandis | reverse complement strand
ATGTCTACAACATGGACACTACCACGCTTATAACACAAATTATCGACGTGCGACATCAAACATGTTTCTCCTCTTTTGTTCCTTATTTTGTGCTAAACTATCCTTATCCTAGTATTATAAAAATTGAATACAATTAATCTCATAAATGATAAATAAAAAACATGGTAATTTGATTTAATATCAAAAGTGATTTAAAATCGATGATAGATAAATATACTCACCTTCAACTCTCATTTTCTCCCCTTAACATTCTTGTTTATAGCCAAGACATTATATTTTTCCTCTCAAGTTTCGTAACTCGTGTGTAAACACAATATGCAAATGTATTGGTGAACAAACAATTATAATGTAAAAGACATAATATATCACTTAATTTCATAAATTCCCTTCACCTTAGAATTTCCTACCTCCTTTTCTCTTTATTTTCCTCAAAATTGTAAATATTAATTTCTTATTCTATAGTTACCAACCCTTTGGGGCTTAAATTCTCAGAGCTATAAACATGTTATTTTTATTTAATATAATTTCCTATCTTTTCACATATCATATAGAACTTCTTTCTCCAAATTCTAATCCACATACCTCCATTTTATTATCTTGATTAGATGACTTGCTACTTGATGGTTTATAATGGGAGGTAACATGTGCATTTCAAAACAATGTGAATTAAATTGTGGTTTTGACTAGAATTTATTCCCACCTTTATATAATGCAAGACATTATGGTGCAATACAATAAAATTAGTTTATATACCAAAATTTGAATAATATTGTAGCCATGTTAATCATACTTAGACATAGTCTGCCCATATCAAAAGGTTCAAATTAAACAAGCATCTCTTCAAAAAAAAAATCAAGCTAAAATATTCAACAAACAACTCTTAAAAAGAAACATCATAATAGATATTAAACAATAAACTCTTCAAGTGTTGCTCTAGCATTGACGTTACTCTGAGAAATAATCCCACATATTCTATACCCACTAAGACATTTTGTCAAATACAAATCTATCGTTTTTATTCTATAATTTTGGAGTCCAATAAATTTGTTTAATCATTTTTTTGACCGAATGTTTCTTTCATATGTCAATGTGTCTCTATTTGACATATTCAATGTTTACAATTTAAAGAATGGAGAATTTGATAAATAATATGTACACCTTAAGTGATTAATAATTTTAACACACTTCTACCAAATTAGAATTAATCCATGGGATTGAGTGTTCAATTCCTAAGTGAGATAACTACCTCCTTGAGGTTTATAAATTTGGGTCTATAGCAGGAAACAACCTCATTTAGAAGGTTTATTTTTATTTTTGTTGATATTCCTTATCCCTGTGAAATCTAGATCATATGTAAAAAATATAAAGATACTCACACTTTCAATTCCACCCAAATTCATATGATATACATTTGAAATGAAAATAAAAAACATTAGAGAATTACCCTTGTACAATGTAAATATCTTGGTATGTCACTGCAAAAATCTTGTGGTAGTTGTAATTCCATATCATCCTCATGTTCACATGAAACATATGAGTTTGTTCTTTATAGGAGATGGTAAAAATTTCTTATGTAAGTAAAAACACAAAAAAAATATCACAATCCCATTTCATAGAACTTTAAAAAACTCACAATTACCCCACATTTTACCTTCTCTTTTTGAGTATGCCCATGTGCACACGAAGAGGTTATAGATGTCATTCATTCCATTATTTTTATATTTTGATGAGGGAGGATAACAAAAGCATAATTAGGTAAAATGCAAATAACAAGATCACTATTATGTTTCATATTATTTAAAAATAAACTCATGAATACAAACATATTACCTTCTGCTTTTGATTATGTCCATGTCCATGTCCATGCAAAGAGCTTGTAGAGGTGATTTTTTCCATTCTTATACTCTTCCTATCAGAGAGGGTAAAAAGTTACTATGAAGGCAAAATACAAAAAATAAAAGCCCAATTGTGTTTCATATGAAATAAAAAAATAATTGCAAATCCAAACATATTAACTTATCCTTCTAAATATGTCCACATCCATGCAAAGAACTTGTAGAGTTCACTTGTTCAATTCTTATACCTTTCCTATGAGGGAGGTTAATAGGTTCCTATGAAGGTAAAATAAAAAACACAATATCATAAAAAGATTTCATATGAATTAAAAAAAATACTTGCAAATCCCAACATATTAACTTCTCCTTCTAACTATGCCCATGTGCATGTGAATGGGTTACCAACGACTCCTTTGGTAACTCAAAATATAAAAATTCATCATACTCCAATGAAATAGGTTTGCACCCATCCTCACTACCCTTTTTTATCTAACATATAAGTACAATAGATATAAATTTCAAATAATTACATCATAAGATATACATGTGAATTGAAAATAAATGAATATTGAATAATTACCCTTATATCACATGAATCATTTACAAGGTCATAATATAAATCATCCTCATCCTCTAATTAAATAAGTGATTGTGTTTCTTCCTCAGAGATAATAATAGGTTACTTTGCAAGAAATAGAAAAAAGTGACAATCAAAATCAAGTTTCATACCAATTTCATAACCTTTCCAAACCCACATATTACCTTCTCCATGGGAGGACTATGTCCATGTGCATGTAAGGAGGTTGAAGAGCACAATTTCATTTGTTCAATTCTTCTACTCTTCCTACAAATGAAGTAGTTCATCCCTCTCAATAACATTATTGTGCTATAAGAATAATGAAATAAATATAATTCAAAGTTATAATTGAACAAAATATTATTAACATTTGAATATAAAAAATTAATAAAAAATTACCACCTTCCTCATTTGTTCCCTTTTTCATTTAACTATCTTCCTTGTTTGTTCCCTTTTTCACTGATGTTGTTGAACGAACTTAGGGAAGCTTATCATAGGTGTGGCATGGTCAACACACTCCACATTATTATTAGTATGATGAAATATAAATTAATCAATTAAAATTTTAAATCATGATTGATCAAAAGAATATAATAGATGAGTACTAATAATTCATGCTATTAACATTTTCAACTAGGGGAGACTAAGGTCCAGGTTCAACAACATTAACATCCTGCATAATTGGCTATGAACCACCAAGGGATGTATGTATCCATATTCAAACCATAAATGTTACTATTTTAGAATTGTGTACAACTTAGATTCACTTACAAAATTAAAAAAAGCAACCTAAAACCAAATAATGTTTTTATATTACCAAATCAATTTCATTTACTTTAGCCAATGTGTCTTCAATTATTTGTGTTGGTGTATCTTCTACTTCATCATATGATTGTCCATATCTATATATTTTCTTATTTCCTCATTAAGTTGTGCCATGCAACTTTATTAGAGACATTTAGATTGCCAATGATTGAAGGTTCTCAAAAGGATCGTAACCATGTTTTTTGGTTTTGAATAGTTGTTGAATCAGCTAATAACATACACATAATTTCATAGACATTATATTAAAGCACTATATACTAATGAAAAATAATTATAAGAATAAAAAAAGTCATACAATCTTGTATGTTAAAGGTTCAACACGTATAAAGAACCAAACATAATAATAAATATTTGAATGCATTATTTGTTTATGGAAGTGAGAAAAGTGCAATCCATTGTCCACATGCATTAAATGTATATAAAACAATGAATTTAATTTGGAATAGATCAAATGCATTTTTTGTACATCTAAGGGATTAAATGGGTTTTCTATATGCATTGTATATGATTAACTATTTTACAATATATGTGCAATTAAGAAAAAATATGCATTGTCTGTATAATGAAGGGACTCAATGCAATGCATTGTTTGTATGAATTGTTTAGGATTAAATGAAGTGCATTGTATGAAAAATTCATATATTGAATGGTTTTTAATCCCTTAATATGAACATTTTATATATTGTCATAAAATAAAACATATGGTAAAATAAAACATACTTGGATCTAAAGAGTTCTTTTTCATTTATTATACCATGGGTAGAGAAGCAATATAAGAAACTATAGTCAAGAGGGGAGTGTATATGGGATGAGGACATTATTATCTACTGATTGAAAATGCTCTCTTTCTTTTACAACCTAGAGAATTAGGAGGTCAATAATCATAAATTATATTGGGCATGTTAATAGAAGTTGTAACTAATTTATTTAAGCCTTTTACATAAAATATACCTTGTTTACATATAAATGAAAGGGGATAGGAATATAAACAATAAGTTTTGTCTGAACATGCAAATATTAATCACTATAAATAGAAGAAGAATGCGATTACAATATGCATATGCACACCATGCATATCTCACTTACTCATGACAAATAGTTATGATCTATTTGCACCATTGCATTGGGATTGAAAAAATATTTCTAAAGTAAAATGGACTTGAAACTCCACCACTATATGCTCAAGATATCAAAAACATTTAATCATTGTTTCCAATCAAGAATAAAATATCATGTATGATGGTCAAATAGATGTAAAAATAGGGTTAAAACTAACTTATGATGGTAAAATGGATCTTCCACCACCACTATGGATGAAATTATAGGTTACGTTGAATGATACCAAAACATGACATAATATATTTAAATGTCAGAATAAAAATACCTATATTTAAATTTAGATATTTTATTAATTTTAGTGCAAAAAATTACAATGTTGCACACAATAAATTATAAAGTTTGAATAAGTATTTAATAATTATCCATCCTATTTAATAAAGCTTAAATAAAATTTGAAGGATGAGAAAAATAAAATAATGAGTTAGAGATAACTCTACATTTCAAAATAAAAACCATAATAACTAGGGAGTTAGCGAGTTTACATACTATACGATGAAATACATATCAAAAACAACTTACTTCATTATAGAGGATAACAGTCAATGTGGCAGTCCACAATGAATTATTATTTTCATTACACTTAGAATTGAGGATAATGAACTTGTCTAAGGTGATTCTTTTACAATATAAGGTTTCAAACTATTGTGGGGCCCATCAATGGAGGGCTAATGGGCTAACTAAATAGACGAAGTGAGGGTAGATATAGTATCTAGTGGGAATGTGTAGGTCAACTATCACACTAACATTTGACCTCCACATGCCTTCTAGATACTTTATCTACCCTCTGTTCCATCAATTCCATTAGTTTGTTAGACCTCCTTTGATGGGATTTACTTCTTACATCCTTGATTGTGAGTGTAACCCACTGGTATGTTCAATGTGAGCTTAGAATTGAGGATGTAAGAAGTGTGACCCATTAATAAAGGGATAAAGGGCTAATGGAATGCACACAGTGATGATAAATATAGTAACCAAGCACATGAAGGTCAAATATCACCATCAAGTTGACCTCCATGTGCTTTTTAGTTACTCTATCTACCCTCACTCCATCCATTCTATTAGCTCGTTATCCTCATGTTAACATCCTTGATTATGAATGTAACCAGTTGGTACATTCAACATAGACCACTAGGCTAGACATTGAAGGAATATTAAATCATTAAAATAAATCTCATGCCCATTCACGAAGATAAGGGTTTTAAACTATTATGCCCCCCATCAACTCAGGGATAACAAGCTAACAAAATAGATGAAACTATGGTAAATAGAGTAACCATAGGGGATGTGAAGGTCAACTACCAACATGATAACCCACACTAAATGTAATTTATGGTTATGCTCTGAATAGAGGATCTAATAATTGATCTAACCCAAATAATTTATGAGTGTTGAATGTAATCAACTAATACATTCAACATGGATAACTATGCTTGAATTTGACCTCCACATCATTGTTATTTACTCTATCTACTAATGCCCTACCTACTTACTTTATTTATAATAATAATAACAAATAAAGCCTTACAAAACATATTTTATTTATAATATAAAGATTTCTGACTAAGCGTAACCACCTTGTATGTGCTTATGAAACTACTGATGGCATATGAGCTCTTGTAGAGATCAAGAAGGAAAAGGGTAATGGTAAATGATAAAATGTAATATGGGAAAGGTGTGAAAGTAATGGGTATAACTTTTCTTTTTTATTATCATTGTACTTATTATGTTTAACTAGGGTTAACATTTAATTTTACTTAACCCTTAACATTTATCTTAACCTCTTCTATTTTCCTTAATCGTTGTTTACCTTAAATATATATTAATGGATATTAACCAAGCCATAAGTAAGGAAATTTGACCACTTTTATGGGGCCCATAGACACGTCAACTAGAAACACAAATGTAGTAGCTGGTTAAGGTGATCCTTATAAGTGTAACTAGCTAGTAGGTTCAACGTGGACCACCACACTGGATGTTGACCCACAACTATTCACCCTTAGGTCATCTATTAGTTCCCTTAACAATTATTGTTTGCCTTAACTATTGACATTTAATTCTTCCCCATCTATTTACAAGATAAGACTTTCTTTGTTATTGTTTTTATTGTAAATAAATTAGGTAATTTGTAATGCTTTATGTAATGGTCTTATATATGTCCAAATGGAATAGGGGAATAACTTGTGAGTATACTATTTTTTTTAAATTTTCCTAATTTGAGATCACAATATGTTCAACTAAATTAAATTTATAATTTTTGTGGCCAATAACAGTACACACCAATATTAATAGACATTAACGGAACAATAGTAGAAAAGTGAATAAAGAGAGTTGGTTCTAATTTTATGGGACCCACTAACATGTCCATTAGAATTGGAATGCATGTTGAGCATAAGAAACTAATACATTTATCATGGACTATCATTTTTTCCATTGACCTCTATGTCCCCACTGATTACTCTATTTATTGACATGCCATCCATTCCCTTGCAGGTAAGGATTGATGTGGTTTTAGTGTTGTTATTGTATAAAAAATAGGTAATGGTTCATATCCCTTTTTTTAAGGTAGATGAAGAAACCAATGAGGATGTGGAGGTTAAGTATGATAGTCCATGTTAAATGTACCGATGAGTTACGCTTAGTGCTTCATTGTTCTCATAAAATATCCTTGATTCTAAGTCTAACAAGCTGGTACATGTCATGTGGACTAACACATAGACAATTGAATTCTATGTCCCCATTGGTTACTCTATCTACCAGTGGGGATGTAGAGGTCATTTGCAAGCATGGTATTCCATGTTAAATGTACCATATTTTTATGCTCATAATCAAGGATATTTTATTAGCATAATGAGGCATTGGGAATAACCTATTGATACATTTAATGTGGATTACCATGTTGGCAGTTGATCACCATGTCCCCGATGGTTACTCCATCTACTAGTGAATTTTATTATTGTAAATAAAATAAGTAATTTTATAGAGAACTAGTAGGGATGTGAACACACCAACTAGTTATGCTCAATGAGCTTGTATAAAAATATCCTTGATTTTGAGTGTAACCAACCGATACATTCAATGTGGACTATCAACCTCCACTTATCAAATTTATTTATAATAATAAATTCCTAATTTATTTGAAATAAAAGTGGAGCATTGGTAGATGAAGTAACCAATAGAGAAGTAGAAGTTAACTGTCAATGTGGTAGTCCATGTTAAACATACTGATTGGTTACACTCAACACCTCATTGCACTCATAAAAGGTCCTCGATTTTGATCATAACTAATGTTGGATTATTTGTGATCCAAAGTTAATTATTTTAATAATTTTTTAGTTTTTTATTTGTTAGTAAATAAGTTGGTTTATAGGAAAATCTAGATTCCCCACAACCACATTGTGAAGCTTTATAAGCTTTCACATATTTTGTAAAAATCATCTTAAAAAGATTAAGATATATTTTTGGCATGAAATACTTGTTCAAGATGTAAATTTTTGAATTTATTCCTAATGAAAGGGCCAAAATTGGTATTAGATCTCAAGGAAATCATGGAGGATTGAAGAATCAAAGAATTTTTGAATGAGGACAAACCCCGATATATGGAGGATTGAAGAGTTAAAGCCTATAAAAAAAGAAAGGACAATCATTTCATAACATACTGTAAGAAGCTTTGAGGATTTTTTTGTACCATCAAATTTGTTTTAAATCCATTCACATATCATATGACCTTTATTTTATTTTGGAACAATAAATTTTCATGCCCATGCAACTTGTAAACCTTAGTTTTTCATTGATTTATAGACATGTTTTAAAGGCTTATCAATAAAATCAAATCCCTATTTCACTGTTTCTATGACCTGTTAAAAAAATCACTCTAGTAGTACATTGGATGATCTCAAAATGCAATAATGGTATCCATTTGAAAAATTATAGATCTGTAACCTTCATTTGTTGTTAACAACTCCAAAAACAAAATAAATAAATTGCAAATCTAATTTGTACAGCCTCCACATCCAAAAATGGCATCCCACCTATTAAAACACTGATCTGTGTGTTTAAAATTTTCTCTAACAAGCATAAAACTAAAATTAATTTTGGTTGTTTAGCCTTGTATGGTCTTCTCCACTCCCTTATTCATTTGTACAATTTTTTTGGCAGATTTGCAACAGTTTGGTACAGATAGTTTACATAAATTTTGAGAATAAAAATATCATGGAATATTTGAGGAGCTTCAAATATTAAATTTTATTAGCCAATTTAATTCCATGTGGTCCCCACCAAGAGAGGCACATGTTTTTTTTACATGCAAGGAAAAAGCTCAGTAAATTCTATTTACATGCAAATATTTTTTTTAATTTTCAACTTAGCAAATTAAGGGATTAATAGAATATTTTATGTTTATATTTTAAAAATTGATTGAAAATGATTTGGTTTATAAATTTTTGTAAAGTCACTCTTTAAGAGGTTAAGAGTTAAAACCTCTAAAGTATAATTTTTTCTCAAATTTGTGGTCATAATTTTATCGTGTTCATAATTGAGTGACTTGTACTAGGATACTTTTTTCAACAAACCATTATCTTGTCTGAAGGTAGTCATGTAACCAATCAATTTATAGGTTTTTAGATGTTTTAGATAGATTAAAATGTTTAATTTTGTAATCTAAATTGTTATTATATGAGATTTACAATAAATTTATTAAATCTAATGTATAAAGGTGCATTATCAATGGAAACTGACACCTCTAAATTGAATAATTTAAAATCCTACTCTTGTGCTATTAGAGAATGTATTGTCATTTACAGGTCCATTATGATCCTTGTGATTGATAAAGTATAAGTGTCACACTAGAGGTTGGAGGATCTATTTAAGACTGGCAAACAATTACCCTCTCCAGTTAACTATTCCTTCAGAGTTTGGGTTTAATATTTAAATGGAAAATTTTGGCTTTTGTTCTTTCTTTCAGTTCCATTTTTTGATTTCTATACTTGATATTCATGACATAAAGTAAATAGAGTTAGTTTTTTTTAGTTATCTCAATAGATAAATTCTCACCTCTTGCCTCATAGGGAGAGAAGATCTAGGCATTGGTTGGCCTTTGATCAGTCGTCGATGACAGTATGAGTTGATAGGGGTTGTTATCACCAATAGTGTTGAGCAAAGGTCATCAAATTTTGTTGGACATCAAAAAGATGTACCATATAGAGTACAAGTTATTACTTGGATGGGTTCCTGTATGGGACCTTATGTGGGTTGATGTAGTTGGGCAGGTCTCAATTATGTTCTACTATAGTACTTTATGATGATCACCAAGGATGAGCAGAGTTTGATCATGTTCATCAACCATTTTTTGCCATAACTTGTAGGGGTGGGATTTAATATAGTGTAGCATAATTCTTGGTTATTAACAATAGGTACGATGTCCTAGTTATAGTTGGGACAGAGTATCTTTGATGACTTCAGAGTCATTGTGTAGTTCTTTCATTTGCTATACCCATTTGGATCAAGGGGAGTTTATTAGATTATTTGTGGTCAAATGTTAATTAATTTAATAATTTGCTAGTTTTTACTTTGTTAGTAAATAATTTGGTTTATGGGAAAATTTAGTTTCCCTACAACCACCCTATGAAGCTTTATAATCTTTCACATGCTTTGTAAAAATCATCTTAAAAATATTATGATATATTTTTGGTGTGAAATACTGGTTCAAGATTTAAATTTTTGAATTTCTTCCTGCTCGAAGGGTTAACAACCAAACAATAAAATCAGTATGGAATACACCACTTAAATATGAAATCCATGTCCTTGTTACTTACTCTATCCATTCTATTATCCCATGTGTTAACTGCCTTAACCAACTAGGACATTCGAGTTTCCAATGGATGTGTCTGTGGGTCTCATGAAATTTGTATCTCACTATGCTTTCCATTCTATTAACATCCCTTAAGATGGGTTGTTGGATAAGGAAATTAAAATTTAACCTCAATTGAATGCATTCTACTCCCTGACTAGGAAAGTTAAAAGTTATACAAGTCACTCACATGCCATTTGGGTTGTTCGATTTCAATATTTGTAGGATCTCATGCTCTATTACCCTATTCCATTTTGACATATATACAAAATTATAATGTATTATGTTCATTATATTACTCAAAGCTTATACCAATCTGGTAATTATGGTTTATGAAAATGGGGCTTATACCAATGTTTGATATTCCTCACAATTTACGCTTCGTATATTCATCAATCCACAAAAATACAAAAAACTATCATCATCTTACCCATCACCAATTATAGACTGTGGATTTTTTTTTGGGATTGTTATGTATTCGATATTTTTCACAATGCTTGATGCCTCAAATATTATACTAGTTTACTAATTGTCTT
This sequence comes from Torreya grandis, assembly GCA_037957365.1. NCBI lineage: Eukaryota > Viridiplantae > Streptophyta > Pinopsida > Cupressales > Taxaceae > Torreya > Torreya grandis. Next base: position 716,763 of record JARHVA010006517.1, on the reverse strand, counting down.
ATGCAAAATAATGATAAAACTAGAGATAAAGGGTACATAATATGGACTTGTTCAATTTTATACCATCAGTAATTGGATAAAAATTAAAGGTTATCACTTATGTCGATGGACCATAAATAATATATGCATATTTGAAACCCACATTGCTTGTATCAATGCAAACAACTATACTCAAGACATATATGATGTCCATATTTGCCTATGCAAAAATAGAAAACAATCACCAATCATAGGCATTTGATAAACAAGGGGCATTGATAAAAAATTAACACTTAAAAATGGGCGAAATGATAAATATATGCAAACATATGAAAAAATACAAAAATATTAACAAACATCAACATTGATATGGTGTCCATAATCATTATGCAGGGTTCTAACAAAGGGATTAGAATGTTCTACTAATTATGTTATACATATTCTGATATTACAATGTTCTAACCAATCTTCACCTCTACTAGTGCCAAAAGGTAAATGATGACAAAAAGGTTTGATACATCATGCCCTTAAAAGGAGTATATCAGACCCTTAAGGAGAAATAATACATTAGACCTTTTATTTCTTAATTAATGGATGATAAATAATATAGATTATTCGATCATATAATACAACTTGTCATAATATATATTGATTTGGTGTTACCATGCAAAAAATATAGGTCTCAAACCATTGTGGGCTGAGAGCTCCTTAATTATTGGAGGATAATTAAAACACTTTATTGTAGTTAAAAAATTGTTCTTCTACTATGAACAATCCCACAAGATGTTTATATTTCTGACTTCCTAATGCCAATGTTATTAATTTAATAATAACTCAGACAATTTTATTTGAAAATATAAATCCACATAGAAATATCAAACATTATTATAGGAAATATATTCTCTACTTTGCCTCATAAAATCACTATAATACATCTTAAGTAGGCTAGAAATATCATATAAGTAGGTTAACAATTGTAATATGACTAAGTGAATATAGAAGTTATTATATTTGTATCTATTCACATCCATAGAATGTTCCAAGGCATTCAATATTCATATAATCATCTCATGTTAATGAAAATTTGGCACACCCTAACCTCAACACTTTGACAAGGTTATCCTTAAAGATTGAAAAAAAATCTAAAACTGAGAATGTGCATCTTTACCATATATTTCATTGACAAAGTGTAGATAAGGATATTAATGGAAAATATCAAATGACAGCTAATACTAGGGTATTGATTTCTTGTCTTCTTGTTTTCTTATCCTTACTATAGTTTGAAAATTAAATAAATTATTTGAGTGATAACAATCCAACATGGTATAACATGAAACATCTCAGATCACATGCATCTTATCAAAGCTAAAAATTATTTACACAAATTCCAAATCTACCCCAAAAACATGGTAAATCATATACACTAAAACATTAATAATGTGTACTTCTATGATGAACATGTACCGATAATCAAGTAAATAGAAAAAACCATACCAAAAATTTAAACCCTAAAGCAAGTTCATTTACAAATAATCATGTTGCATAATTTAAATTCCAAGAGATCTAAGTTATAATAATAATCAAGTCTACCTTGTTATCAAATAAATTTTTTATAGATCCCTTAACAAATAACAAACAACATTGACACACAATTCAATCATATCTGAGTGTTCAAAATTAAAGAATAAAACAAGGGTCAAAATTCTCAAATTATTTAAATTATTTTATAACATAAGCTTGAGTATAGTGGTGTTAAAATTTAATAACTTCTATAACATTATAGCTTCCTCCAAGCACTCAACAATATAACCTACATAACACAACCAAAATGTATTACATCAAATCTAAACTACTATGAGTCCTTAAATATAGTACTAACATAGACATTAATTCTGAATTTTTTATGTGAAGGGTATTCCCCATTCTTAAGGCCATTCATAGTAGGATTATCAATACTAAATATTATTATAAAGGGATTGAAAAATGTAAAACAAACATACTATAAACTCAATATCACATAATCAACTAAACTATTTAAGTATGCAAGGTAAGAATAATCATTTTATGTATTATCTTATAGGGAACATGGCATTTTGAACTCATGCAATTAGATCAACATTGACAAATAGGATAAGGTACAATGGAACCCCCCTCATGATATTTCTTATATGCAAAACTCTAACTCAAGATAATCATATACACTAAAACACTAAGGATGTGCACTTCTATGATGAACATATAATGATACTTAAGTAAATAGAAAAAAACCATAACAACAATTCAAACCCTAAAGTAAGCTCATGTATGAGTAATCATTTTGCATAATTGGATTTCCATGAGACCTAAGTTATAAGCATAGTCAGGCTTACGAAATTCTCAAATCAAAATTTTAGAGAGATCTTACCAAATAAAAAACAAAAATGACACAGTTCAATCTTAACTAAGTGTTCAAAATTAATTATTAAAATAGAGGTTAGAATTCTTAAATCATTAAAATTATTTTTTAGTATAACCTTGAGTATAGTGGTATTAAACTTCATAAATCCATTAAAATATAATAGCTTCTATAACATTATAAATTCCTTAAAGCACTCAACTATATAGTCTACATAACACATCCCAAATTTATTACATCAAATACAAACTACTCCTAGTCCTTAAATATAGCACTAACAGGGTCACTCATTTTGAATTTTTTTGTGAAGGGTATCCCCAATGTTCAAGGCCATTCATAGTAGGATTATCAATACTAAATGTTATTCCAAAGGGCTTACAAAATGCCAAAAAAAACATGCTATAAACTCAATATCACATAATCAACTAAACCACTTAAGCATGCAAGGTAAGAATAATCATTTAATGTATTGTCCTATAGGGAACATGCCATTTTAAACTTATGCTATTAGATCAACATTGAGCACAACTAGAATAAGGTACAATGGAACCCCCTCAATCATATTTTTTATAAATATATACAGGGGTTATTGTGCCATCAAGGGTTCATAAACATATCGAGATGATAAAGCAATTTCATACTCATATTGTTCAAAGTCCCAAAAGTATAGGGTAAGTGCATAAAGTTGGGGGACAAAAAGTGGCCTACTCGGGGACATGATTTTCCTAAAATTTTATAAATCTAAATTTTTTTAGATAATTTGAGATATCTACAATCCAAATTTGAATATGGTGTAAGAACATGAAATGTAGCATTTCGAGTCTAGTTTCTATTTTTTGTTTTATTTTTGTTTTGAAAAATGGTTAAATATAACTAGGTCAAACATCTAAAATTTGAAGAGGAACTTCAATTTTTTTAGAAAACATAGTAGATAGATGGTCATGCTGCACATCATTTTTTGAGTAGCATTTAAATTTATTTAAAACCCTTTAGGAAAAATTTATATAAGATATTCTAGTATGTCACCTATATGTTTTTATATTTTTTCAATTAATACTTATTATATGAATTTTGTGATTAAATAGATCCTAAAAACTAACAAAACAATGGATAGCCATCCGTGAGACACACCTAACTACCTCAAAAAAGGATTTTTTTTATAATATGTGTAGAATTAGGCCTAGTTTTTACCATATAACTTTTTTTTCGCTTGGATAAACACAATACAAATTACATGAACATGTATAGGCATGTATGTTTGTAGCATGTAGTGGCCTAAAAAAGGCATAGTTAGAAATTAACATTGTTTGAAACTTCAAATTAGTCCAAAAAATATAAAAATCATATTTTGGAAAAGAGGAGAACGTGCTTGTCATGATAGTATTAAGTTTTTGAATTTTCATGTTGAAATTTTTAGTGTATTTGGAAATCAAAGTTGAAATTTGTTGTTTTTGTCATACCTTTCAAAACTCGGCTGTACACTGACAGTCCAAGCCTTTGACTCAGGAATCCAAGCCATTCTTGAGATAAAAGTTATGGGAATTGAATTTAAATGCAAATACCACAATCATTTTAATAATGTGATTGTATTATTAACTACGTTAGCAATGCAATCACATTACTTAATAATAAAATCGCATTATATATTCTCAACACCCTAAAACCCAAATAGTAGCCATTAGGCCTAGTAGTTTTAAGATCAAATATTGGTTTATTAAGATTATTATTTGGGACCAATGTTATTGTCAAGAATTTATAGCATTAAATGATAATTACAGATGTATTAACCTATGAATCAATTTATTTTTCCTTTGATCCCAATATGGTGTGAAATCAGGCAAATAGATCCCAAATTAACATTAGATGGACATATTTCCTTGGATGGAGAT
>JARHVA010006516.1:847500-893152 GCA_037957365.1 Torreya grandis | reverse complement strand
AGAGAGAGAGAGAGAGAGAGGAGAGAGAGAGAGAGAGAGAGAGAGAGAGAGAGAGAGGTGGTTTTAGTGACATAAGAAGAGCTACAAGTAGTTAGACCTCCACCTCATAGTAGTGGATCCAAGACATGGCATAGTTTTTTATAATAGGTGAGTACCCTCAAGGTATGGATAGGATAAGAGAAGGTATTTTAGACTTTAGTTAATACCTTATGCATTGGTTTATGTGGTTATATTTATAAAATATCTCAATGAAGTTCTACTTAGATACATAGATGATGACCAGGTGACTATGATCTTAGAGCGATTCCATGATGGCTTGTAAGAGGTCATTTTGCCCAAAGAATTATAGCTAAAAAGTGACGAGGGATGATTATTATTGCATAAACTCTTTAAGGATGCATATTCATAGGTGTGAAACTACCAAAATTATGATCTCTTTGAAGGAATGTAAAGGCTAATAACCCTTCCTCTCAGCTATTTAGGTAGAGCAACCATTCATGTAGTGGGGCCTAGATTTTATAGGGATGATAAATCCACCTCTCTAATGGAGGACACAAGTGGGTACTCACTACCATTGATTAATTCACTAGGTGGGTGGAGTTAGTTTCTTTAAAATAAGCCAATGAGATAGTAGTGTTAGACTTCTGTGATAGTATAGTAATAAGGTTTGGTGTACTAGCAACAGTTATTTTAGATAATGCTTTAGAATTTATTGGAATGAAGTCTAGTGAGTTGGAAATCTAGTTGGGAATCTACCTTAGTACACCCTATAATTACTACCCCCAAGTAAATGGATTTATACAGTCAATAAATAAGAACTTTATTAGAATAATCAAAGGACTATGGATGAGAATCAGAGGGTGTGGAATTCACAGTTGAGGATAGCCTTATGGGATGATAAAGTTACTCCTAAGGTTTCCATTTGTAACTCACCTTTATCCTTGTATATGGGAGAGAATACAAAGTTTCCCATCTCTCTTAAGTGCCCATCTCTCTTAAGTTACCTACCTTAGATCTATCCCATTAGGTGAGTTATGGAGAGTGAACCTATGAGTGTGAGGTTGGCCAAGCTCATGGATCTTGATAAATGAGGGGATCTTGTAATTAAGACAATGAAATCCCATAAATATCAAGTCAAGAGAGCCTTTGAAAAGAGATCCGTAGAAAGAGACTTCAAGGAGGGTGATCTAGTCCCTCAGTGGGATATAAATAACGCCAAGCTGGGAAATCATACTAAGTTTGATAGTTTGTGGATTGGCCTTACTTAATCTATGAATACAAAAAACATAAAGTATTTCAACTTGTCTAAATAGATGGAGAGATATTACCCATTCCAATAACTGGGATTCATCTAAATCCTTGTTACTAGAAGAGTTTTCATCCATTATATATATATAGTACATTTTTTAATAGTTTTTTTAATGTTTTCCTCTAAGTGCCTTGTGCACATCCCTTTTAATTATGTGTTCCCTTCCATAAGTGCCTTGGGAAAATTGTTGGTATTGTTCTTTGTTATCCTTGATAAATTAGGAGGAAGTTTTTATAAGTGGACAACCTTGTATCAATCTCATATCAGTTGGGAAGAGAGTCTTATGACTCTATAAGCCAAATATATAGGATTTAGGCCAATAATATGTTGCATAGTAGGCATGGAACCTCAAGAGGTTGTCAAAAATATTTTCCAAAATTGGCCCACATAATAAACTTTTGCCTAGATAGATCAGGCCACTCTCCTTGACTATTTAGTAACCTTTTACCCCTAGGACTAGTCTCATTTTAGCCCTAACTTGATGATGTATTGTGAAATCCTAAAAGGTCTTGGTGTCATGTGAGGAGCTAAGTAGAGTACTTATGTAGTGGATGATCCAATGGTGGAAAGATAAAACAAACCTAATGACCCTACCTCATATCCATTCTAAGCTTTTGAAACATTTTAAGCAAATTTTAAGGTAAATTTTAAAATTTTGAGGAAAAGGCCTAAAACAAGTCTTGAACTACAGTGAAGGTTATCTAGAATGTTTCTAGGGTGTTTGAGAATTTAAATATAGGAAGGAGTTTTAACAAAGTCTCACATATTCCAATGAGACACAAATTATGTCTAGAGAAGCTAATGTTCCCAAAAGACACCCAAAAGTGTATAGATTACTTAAGGGTCTCTTAAATAGAATTTTTTAGTGGAAAAGTAACTTTTTAAGGAATTAATTTTTTTTTTTAATTCCTCCCACCTCCTTATGGAATTTTTTACCCTATTTTTAACAAGTTAAAGGCCATTTCAAGTCATTTGGAGTGGAGGAGAGGAGATTGGGAACAAAAAGATGTATTTTAGAGCCTTTTAGAATTTTGGTTAAACATGTTTTTGAAGGTTTTAATTAATTTAGGGGCTAATATATCATATGATGGCATCCATGGTGTCCATAATATCCAATAATAGGCCTATAAAATCATATCCAAGTAGAAGAACCAATAAGAGTAAGGAAAACATATTAGTTACAAATTAAACATGAAATGATTTTCTATCATTAATGGAGGCCAAAGCACTTCATAAGGTTTTAAAAAATAATTAAAATTCATTTACACAATATAAAATATTTTCCAATTATGAATTTCATAGACATGATTTTGGTTCTTCATGTTATGGAAAAACCAATTTGCATAGTCTTGGACAACACTAGGAGGGCCTCAGGTTTGACTCGATACAATTAGGAGAGAGAGATTTGGGTCAAAATATTTTGGTAAGTGATAGGGAACCAAATTAATTCAAACTTTGTTTCATTTTTTTTTCTATTTAATCTCCCCATATTTATGAACAATCACTAACAATGTAGGGGTGTTTAGATGGCCTATTCATCGAAATAGGATCTAGATTTTCTTCTATTTATTCACTTTAGAATTCATTCATGAATAATGTATTTAGGGGATTTAATTAATTTTAAAATATCACCTATTAAAATTTGTTTGATTAGTTAACTCATTATAGGGGGTATTGTGTCATAAAACCTATTTCTTATGTTGTCCTTGTAAATGGACCATTTGATATATTTTAGAGCAAAAATTGGATTAGAAGGCTAATAAAAAATCCAAATCCTTATCCAAATCAAATTAATTAAGTTATATTTTTTCATCAAACCTTAATAGCTCATCAAAGCCTTGATAAGTCAATGAGGACTAGTCCTTATGGCAGACACCATCTACAACAGTCTTAGTCATATCAAAGTGAAAGGAGGTAATGAGTAGTTTTAAGAGGTTAATTTAAGTGAATTAATGATCAAAAAGTGATTAAGTCATCATCATTTTAAAATTACCAATGATTATGGAGAGACCCAATCATGAAAAACTTATTTTTATCAGGACCAACTTGCAAAATCCATGTTTAGCATATATTAAGGGTTCTTAGCATTTTTTAATGTCTTAGAAGAACCTTAGTTTTCATTATAACACCATATGACTCCCCAATGAACTTCACAATGGTGTGACTTTTTTTTATATATGTATATGCTTATTCCATGTTCTAAATGACTCCTTCATGATAGGTTTCAATGATCTTTTCACCTCCTTTTTGTTTTATTCATTTTCACTATCTTGTGACTACTTTTTCTCACTATTGTATAACGTATCTATCCTTCCACCCTCAATTCCATAACATTCATATTTCATGCATCATCTCACCACCCTTCATCCTCTCCCATACCATGAAAAAAATATCAAGGAGTCAAAAGAGCTAAAGGTCATCATGAATATGAAGGATGATATGCAACCATAAAACCATGTTAAACTAAGATAAAATGATGACCTATAGAAAGTGAAAAATATAGCTAAGGGTGGTTTTTAGGGGAGTATTTTTTTAAATGACTATAATCAATATTATCACATGAATAAGGTCAAATCATCACATCAAGAATCTTGAAAGGGAAGATAAGTTCTCTGGGATTGTTTTATGACCTTTCTTAAGGTCATTTCCACTTTAGTCCATACAGGTATCCTGAGCAAATCTCCATCCACAGCCATGGTTTGATAAGGAAGGAAAGGGGATATTTATTTTGAGGGTTTTTGGTTTAAATTATCTCTTATTACTAGTTTCACCCATATATAAAACAAATAATTAATTGGTTTTATACTAATAAAAGTCTTTCATATGATGACCTATAGGCCTATGATCATGTTTTCAAAAACATACACCATATGTATAGTAGCCTGTAGGGTATGGAGGAGATGAAGATGTTGTCTCAATTTATATATGGAATATTGGGATATTTTTTAAGAGAATAATTTTTTTAAGGGAATTAAGGTTGAATATATCTTGTGAATGTGCTTTTAATAAGTTGGTAGTCCTAAATACTTGAACATCCACCTACAACCTAGAAAGTAATATTGGCATGTAGGTCTAAAATGGATTTAGAGGGATTGGGTAAGAGGGTGAGATTTGACAAGAATAAATTTAAAATTAATAAATCCATCATTAAATATATAAGGCACTAATTTTAGGTCTAATCATAATCTTAAACTCAGTCTTTTACCTCAAAAAGACATGTATACCTACAACCATCTTTTGGCTTAGACAATGGTACCAAGTATGAAATGGATTCAGGTTTTTGGTAGAGAGGTGGAAGTCATTAAAAGTTATATAACATGGTAAATACAAAATTTTATATTTTAAAACCAATTAATTAATTGGTTTAACATTGTAAAATCTACCTTAACATACCTATAGTCAGGCTTTAGTATGGGGTGCTAAGGAAGTTGGATGTTCAAATGCAAAAATGTTACTCAATAACCCAAGACCTAATATGGGATGATGGATATAATTAAATCATGTTAAATTGAATATTAAGACCCTAGGTATCTAATAATGTAAAATGAACTTTGGATTGGTCATCTATAGCTAAAGACAAATGGATAAACATAGTGAAGTACAATGTCATAGTGGTCTGAGAGTGTTTGGAGAGGATAATGCATTAGTGAAGAGTGAAATGTACTATAAAGTCATGAGATAAGTATATCCAATGGAAAAAAATGTCTCAATGAAAATTAAAGAGATGAAATATAGCACTTGTGTATATATTAGTCACCTACAGGGGTCTCTAGATAAAGAATCACTAGTACATCTAATAAACACAGTCAAGGGTTTCTCTTTGAGTTGCTTAAGAAGGAATGAAATAAGATATCTCATTGTCTCAAACTACTAGATATCTATGACCAAATTGAAATAAAAATATTTATTATATATCTAGTCAAGTCCACTACTTCCACACATGTTCCAACAAGGTACTCAGTCTATACAACTGGGTATGTAAGCTTTTTGGGTTTGAGTTACTGAAGTAAGTCTCAAGGTCTAAATAATATTTTAAATGAATTATTAATGTATTTTAAACTCTCAAAAATATCTCAATAATTACTTAACAAATTATCAATGTCTCTTGAGCTTTCTTTGATGAAAATTATGTTATGACTTTGATAGTTCGAAACTATGACCTCTTAATGTATTTGAGACTCTATAATAGGAATCTCATTATATTTTTGATAATATTCACATGTATGCTCATATATGGTCCATAATAAGTAATTTAATGTTTAGTTTATGGGGATGAAACAAGTACAAATGTTGAAATTTCTAGACAATTAAGGAGATACCCTACTACATAAATGAGAACCCTATTTGGACAACTCACATCTTGTTTGCACAGTCCAAATTAGGAATGGATGTGAGAGTACAAAAATTATCAAGGGTATTGAGTTAATTTAATATAATCATGGTTTAAAATAAGATCAATGTTATAGGAGTGAACACTATGAAGTGTTTGTAATCTTATAAAGTACATAGTCTTATAAATGCCAACACAACCAACTAAAAATACATAGTCCTCTATGGTTTTGGTGATGATCAGCATTACACAAGGTGATGTAGGGTTTATAACCTTTGGAGGAGATGTGTGATGTTGAGATAGACTTGTACATGGTCTTATATTCCTTTGAAATTTTTTTAAACTCAATAAAATGAATTTAAAGCTCAGCCACTTACAGGCCTACACAAACCTAGGTTAGGGTTTCTAGAGAGAAACTCTCATATATCAGGTTTCAACCCTTAAAATTTGTCAAAACTTGGTATTGTAGTGGATTGAGTCATTTTAAAAAGGATTAAGGTGTTTTTGGGTATGTATAACATTATATAGAATGTATATAGCTGATTGTGTTTCTAGTTAGGATTGGAGACCTAATAACAAATTAGGGGGTAATGAAAAGTGAATATGCCCAAGGATTTGAGAAGTAAAACTTTGTAATAAGATAAAAGGTAGAAATGGTACCATAATATATGATTATTTTGTAGAGATGATCTATGGTTAGTTAAAATCAAGGAGCTTTGTCTAAAAGGAAACCTAATTAGTGAGATAATTATAAAGGATAGTGTACCTACATGAGGAGATAGAGGGTGATCAAAGAAGGTATTAGTTAGCAAATAAGTTTTGTGGAGTGATAGAACAATGAGAAAGTGTGAGAAAAAAGTATACAATCCTAGTGGTATGGTCATATAGGTTCAATGTGTGTAATAAATAATATATTGGATGAAACCTTGTGACCAAAGTGAATATAATGACCTTATAGAAAACCAATAAATGAATTGGCTTTCCATCTATAGTAGATCTATGCTTAGAGTTTGCAAATAGGAATGTATAGAGGTAGGGTTGGAAGGAGTGAATTCATGATGGATACATTGAAAAGGAATATATATATATATATATATATATTGTGTGTGTGTATATATATTATATATATATATACTATATATATATATATCTTAGTACAAGTGAATGATACCTTTACATATCTTATCACCTATTCCTAAACTCTCTAAATCCTAAATCATTAACACATTCTGTATAAGGACTCATTAATAAATGTATAATCAAGAATTGAGGTTGTGAGGTCTTGACATGATCCTAAGTTTCATAGGGTTTTGTCATACTTATGTAATCTAAAAAATGATGGTTAAAGAGATTCACTAATATATAACCTTAAAACACCAAACTCATCCAAAATCTCATAGATCATTTCTTACAACCTTCATCTATATACTTTCTTTCAAGCTAGTGTATGCAAATTTATGGTAAAATGCTATAAATGGGTTACATGTTTAGATGATGTTCAAAGGAAAATAATCAAGGTAAAAATTATGGTATATGATCATTAGGAATAACAAGGTAATTCTTAAGGACATGTTGGCCATTTTTGGCCCACATATGAATCTCTTGAATGGTTTGATGAAGCAAAGGATCAAAGGCTTAGAAATGAGTCCAACCATGTGAATGTATCGATCTAAGTATATTATAATATGTTCTAAGAATTTATAATAATTGACCAAGTTTCACAAACCTTATAAGATCATCAACACCTTGGAATAATTATTAACGGGTGAATTATGCAAGTTTAAGGGCCAGAACATCACTAGGATGTCACGTAGAACCAAACTGAACCAAATCATTTGTGAATTTTTTAATATTCACTTAGGAAACCCATTCAAGCTAAAATATTATACTTTCATGGATTTCTACATACTAGGATCATCCTCTAAAATTTTCATGCCCGTGTGAGATTTATGGCTCAAGTTATGAAGCTTCAGAGTTGGACCTATAGAGTAATATATCCACGCAAACATCAAATAAAACTTGAGAAAAACAACCCATTTTGAGCTTAAATTTGATAGTTTTGTGAATTTCAATGATGGATTTGAAAATATCATTTGACAAGAGTACATAAATAAATTTAAATCTCATATAGTATTCATTAGATTTATAACAGTGGGTCACAACATATCCAATGGTTTGCATTGCATCATACATCTTGATTAGATGGTGCAAGATGAGTCAAAAGTTCAAGAAAATTTAGAGGAAATCACATTGAATAAGTGAGTGAGTCTATATACTGAAAATGGATCCTAAAATCAACATGCATTTTACATGTGGCATAAGCATGGAAGTTGATAGATTGATAGTAGGATATTGAAACCAACATGCATTTAACACATAACACAAGCTTAGATCGAGTTGAAAAGTCAAGGGTAAGATCCATGAATCTCAATCAATTATATAGATAAATATTGATGGTGTGATAAAAGGTTAATATGTCAACAAGTTAAGTTAGATATTGATATCTAATTAAAATAAATGTGAGCCTAGGACTTTTGACAGAAGTTAAGGAACCATTTTTGACCAAACAAAATAGGTATTGCAAGATCATCTCATTACCATTGAAGCTCAATCCAATGCCATTAAAGGGACACAATGATGTAGATAAGGTGATAAATAACATATGGGACCACTATTAAGCCTAAATATGGACATCTAGTTCATTAATTTGTAGCCTATGGGGATATTTTTGTAACTGTGATTGCCATCTATAAAGAAGGACCTTTGTATACAATGAAATATTGGTCCTTATAGAGATAGAATGGGTCCATTTGGACCTATCATAGTCTATAAAAATAGATATATAGTTTATAGGTTTACATTAATATAGATGCTATAAGAAAACCAATAATCTTAGATTGGTTTTCCATCTATAGAATAGACCCATGACATAGACATGAAAATGGAGTAGATATGTGGTAAATGTAAAAGGGCTCATCTATTAATGTGGATCCATCAATGATAATGAAAGTAATAGCCACCATCTATGGCATGCCATTGTCAGTTTTGGGACTCAAGGATTTTATCCTCATAAACATGTCAAGTGGGTTTAGGGTACTAAGGTGGTGCACTATTAGTTGGAAAAGGAGTTAAGGGTATTGATTCTATTTAAACAAACTTTATCATCTTGCATAGTAAGCCTTTGTATTCTAGTGGGATCTCTCAAACAATGAAAGGAAATCAAGGGATATTAGATCTATAAAGGACTATTTCATTGGAAGAAGGCATAATTGTAAAAAGCAATCAATGATTTTCCACCACATGACTAGGACCATTTCTCCACTCTTCCACACATGTTCTCATCTCTCTTCATCTCTTTCTACTATATATAGAGGATTTTAAGCCAAAAAATTAATCCCTTGGTAGAACATTGATCCCTCTCTTGGGCATGACTAAAATATACCAAGATGGAGCTTGTAACTATTGGCCATATTTGGCTCATATACCATCTTCTGCCAAATTTCCATGATCTAATACAAAGAAGTAAGCAAACCCCCCTTTTTTGATAAAATAAGTAGAACAACATCTAGATGGCATTGAGCAAATTAATTTCACATGTGAGGGTAAATGATAGGATAATTATCCACATGTGTTTATTCACGATAGTCATAGGTATCCATTCATCATTTTTTAGATCATCTACCTAAGCGTAATAGAAGATCTATAGATCTAAAGTGTGATTTCAGAATAGAATCTACTAAGTTTCTATACTTAGTCAATTTTTAGAGAGCCTGAATAAAACTGAAGGAACATATTCATTAGGTCAAATCTCAAGCATATGAACAAGTCAAAGAAACTCATTATTATGTGTTTGTTCCTTATGGCATTAATATCTTCTCTTGAAAGTCTAGTACCATCGTGAGTTTTACACTTCAAGATACAAGATTGAAAATTTGGCCAAAATATGAAAGACATCCACACAAGTGTCAACTTTATACCTAGGTAAAAATCCATATGAATTTAAATTTAAAATTCTAAATGACATTAAAATCATTCTTATATATAATGTTCACACAAAATTCAAAAATTAAGCTCTATGAACTGGTTGATGGGTTTCAAAATTCATGGTAGAGACTTGAGTAAAAGTGCATGTCTAAAAAGTGTCAAGACCATGGGAGCTTAGAGCAAGTCAAATGGTTAGATTACTAACAACCAATAGCAAAGGGTGAGTTGGGGTGGTCAAGCAAGATGAGCCTAACTCAGAAGAAACATAAAAGGGTTTGAACTCAAATCTAACCTAAGTTAATGGAAGAATTAAAAGAAGAAATCTCTATATGGGCTCATATGTGACTGATCATCAAATAAAAAGCTATAGATATATATTAAAACAAATATACTTATATTCATTTTAATCTATAGTTAATAGAGTAGATATATCACTAGGTTAGGTCCTTGATAAACCACTACTCAAGATAGGCATGAGGTGTCCCTAGTAGATATGAAGATTTTATCCTCTCGATAAGATCTAGTGGAAGATCAACAATCTAAAACTTGGGGATTTGGAAAATAGTTGGAGCATTCACTTGAACCAGATCAAGACTTACCACCTATGGCTAACTATTGTCTTATATCAAACCTCTCTCAATTAGTGGAATGATTTGGAGGATACTAACGAATACATCACTCAAAATGTCTTATCTTGATTAGACCAATAGTATGATAGAACAACTCAAAATCTAACAAAAAACTAGTTACCAATATCTTGTTTTTTCTATAAATAGAAGCCTTGGGGACAAAAGAAGATATCTCTCACTTCTTAGATAAATCATTAGATCTCTCTGTATTTCTCTTGGTTAGACTAGACTCTACAAAAATGGAATTTGTAACCTATTAAAGTAATAAAAGGTTGAATTTTGATTTCAATGTTTTGGTATAGTGTGTATATGTCTAATTTGCATGTGTTATAAACTTATACCTCATAAAATTATTATCTCCCCTAGTTACTAGTTCATCTATTCATGCACACCATGTTTAGTGTTCTACATCTTTTGATCAAAGACCACATATGGATATTATGACTGGTTAGTATCTTAATTTAGATCTATCCTTTATTTCCCTCAACCCAAACCATTTAGTGAGCCTAGATGTGTGAAAATATATTTGGTGTCTGATGTTGATCATTTACTTGTTTCATTCATGTTCTTTGAGTCAAGCTGAATGGACCAACCTGTAATTTTTACTACATCACCCTATTAAATTTATTGGGAGCCCTTATCCCTTTCTAACCCTTTTCTCATGAAGCACTAGGCTTAGCTTTAGTTTAAGTGAGAATAAAAGAGGAATATATCCTACTCTAGAGGTTAATCCCCATCATAGGATACCCATAGCCTGAGATTGTTCCCATTTTATGGATGAACTAGGAGAAGCCCGAAGAGCTTCTTCCAAGGCTGAAATTTGAAGCTGAAATAGTGTTTAGTACACTTGGTGGGGCTTAGGTATAAAGAATTTGAAGAGTTTTTTGGTTTTATATTTTATCCAATCAACCTTGAGGGGAACATCTCCAAACATCAACAACAACTCTAAGATTTAACTGGCTGTAGATTTCTAGGTAAGATTTTAAGCATCTTTGTTTGCATCTAAATACCTCTTATGAGTTTTTATGGATGGATTTAGGGTAGAATTTCACCATCATATAGTTATTTAGTCTTATATTTAGCTAAATGGAACCTACCATCCATCTAATCATCTCTATCAAATCTGTAATAAGCATATCTATCTTTCATGCCTATAATTTACCCCTCTAGCCAACATTCTATGATCACATCCTTACTAGAGCTTAAGACAAATATGCTAAAGTTAGAAATATTGAGAAATGATATGAATATATTGATGTGATCCATTTCCATCACATAAATAGTATGAGGGAGTCATTTAAAATGTTAACAAAGGAGTGGACGGTTGTCAGAAAAGAAGGTTTAGTATGGTGTTATCAATGATGATCTATGTGAGATGAAGACCTTGATTCAATGGTGGATAGATGGATTAGTAAAATGGGAGGGTAAGGATAAATAGTTTAGGTAGCCTAAACCATCCATATCATTCCCCCTAGAAATGGCCTACTTATAAAAAAGAAGATGAGGAAGAGAAGAATCAGGATAATTCATGGAAGTAGTTGTACCATGATTTCATGGAAGAAATGGAACTAGTTGGAAATCATGTCACCTCTCTATTACATGAAGGTGAAGTATTCTTGACTAACTAGCATAAGGTATCAAAATAATATTTTCATCATCATGATTATGACCAAGAGATTGATATTATTTCTTCTGAAGAGACTCTAATCGAGCTGTACCTTCAAGAAAATGAGTCTTCAAAAGTAATTGTTTTCTTAGGAGATGATATGTTTAAGCTATACAGGCATGGTTATCAACTTATCTCTTAAATTATAGGTAGATACATACTATTAGAGGATAAATGTGAGATCACATGGCTTTAAGAGATCATAAATCCAAAGGCCATCCCTATAGATACATTGAAGGAGATAGATCAAGTTGATCCATATGTTCATGATCAGTAGTTCATTAATGAAGAAGAACTAGAGTTGTTCTTGAAAAGAATGTAGATCTAGGAGCATGATGATTAGATTCTAGGCTCATATTTATAGTCGATCTACCTTAATCTATTAATGGAGGAACCAATTGACCCCCTAAGAAGATATGAGCAATTAGTTTCTCTTAGCTACAGAGAAGAGTTGTCAAGAAAAGGTAAGTATGTTTTAAAGCTCCAATATGTACAAAATAGTTTTATATTTGACCTGTGAGGGTATTTTTAATTTACAAACATTGTACATAGAGTTAATATTTCAAATATTTTCTCTAAGTTCTTTCCACACATATTTTATATATTAGTTGTTTCAAGTGCATGTGAGCACTTATCTTATTTCATTTTGTTTCTTTTATTCTATTTTTATGTGAAGTTAGAATAAGGGTTAAATTCATGCCAAATGGATCAAAATAGGTTCTTGAAGTATAGTAGGCATGCTTACTTATGATTTTATAATAATTTTGGCCATATTTGGCCCACATACCAGCTTGTGCCTAGTCACCATGATCTGATACAAATAAGGAAACAACCGTCCCCCCCCCCACTTTTTTATCAAATAAATAGAACAAAATATAGATAGGATTGAACTTATTATTATCACACATGCAGGTGAGTGATTAGAGAATTGGCCACATCAGTTTCTTCAAAATAGTCCCAGGTAGCCATTCACTAGGTTTCAACTTGTCTGCTTAAGTACAATAGAAGATATAAGGATCTAAAGTGGGCTTCAAAAATAAAATACACTAAGTTTCTATACTTAGTTAATTTTTATAGAGCCCAAACAAAGTAGAAGGAACATATTAATGAGGTCAAATCTAATGTATATGGATAAGTCGATGAAAATTAGTCTAATGAGTTTTCTCTTTATGGTATTAATGCCATCTCTTGAAAGTTTGCTACCTTCACAAGTTTTATACTTCAAGATAAAAATTTGAAAAGTTGGATAAAATATGAAGGACATCTATGTAAGTGTCAAATTTATACCTAGGAAAAAATCCATATGAATTTAAATTTTATGGTCTATGGGACATCAAAAGTTCTCTTGTAGATGTCAAATGATGTTGATGTGAATGTCAAAAATTAAGCTTCATGAACTTGCCAATGGGGTCCAAAATTATTAGTGGAGACCTAAAGAAAAGTTCATAGATGACAAGTGTCAAGACCTAAAGAGCTTAGAGAAAGTAAAAAAACCATATTTCCAACATCCAATAACAAGGGGATATATTGGGGTGATCAAGAGAGATGATCCTAACTCAGTATGTAAAGAAAAGAGTTCAAACTCAAATCCAACCTAAGTTAAAGGAATGAGTAAAAGAAGAAAACTCTATATGGTCTTGTGTGGGATAGATCATCAAACAAAGAACTATAGATCTATAGGAAAACCAATATCCTTAGATTGGTTTTAATCTATAGTTAATATAATAGATATATGAATAGGTCAAGGCCTTGACAAACTACCACTCAAGATAGGCATGACATATCCCTAATAGATATGAAAACTTTATACTCTCAATAAGATCTAGTGGAAGATAAAAATTCTAGAAACTTGGGGATTTGGAAAAAGTTAGAGCATTCACTTGAACTAGATCAAGACTTGCCACATGTGGCTAACTCTTGTATTCCAGCACACCTTGATCAATCAATGGAATGATTTGGGGGCTAATCCTGAATACCTCACTCATAATGGCTTATCCTGATTAGAAAAAAATCATGATAGAATAACTCAAAAGATGATAGACAACTTGTTACCAATCTCTCTTTTCTACAACAAATATAATCCTTAGGGTTAAAAGAAGATATATCTCACTTTTTAGATAGATCATTAGATCTATTTCTATATTTATCTTGGTTAGACTAAACTCTTCCAAGATAGAATTTATAACCTCTTAAAGCAATAGATGGCTTAATTTTGATTTCATTATTCTAGTATAATGTGTATATGTCTAATTTACACATATGGTAGAAACTTCTCCCTCATCAAATTATTAGCTCACATAGTTACTAATTAATCTATTCATGCACATCATGTTTAGTGTTTTTCATCTTTTTATCAAAGCCTGCATGTGGATACTATGACTAGTTATTGTCTTACTTTAGACTTCTCCTTTATTTCCCTCAACCTAGACCATTTGGTGAGTCTTCACATGGATGTGTGAATAGATAGTCGACATTTGATCCTGGTCATTTACTTGATTCATTAGTGTTCTTTCAGTCAAGTAGAGAGGATAGACCTATAATTTTGGTGTATCACCTTGTTAACTTTTTTAGGAGCCCTTATCCTTTCATAATCCTTTTTACATGAAGCATTAAGATTAATTTTAGTTTAGGTGAGCATAAAAGAGGAATCTAACCTATTTCAAAGGTTTATCACCATCACAAGATACCCACATCTTGGGTTTGTTCCCATTTTATGGCTCAACTAGGTGAAGCTTAAATAAATTATCCCAAGGGTGTTAGTTGAATATTTAATAGTAACCTCTTGAGATGAATACAAGTTTGCTTTTCAAATTTCATGGTTATGGTTTATTGTGTACATGTTAGATTTGCATAAGTGATAGAGATATTTTTCCTTATAAATTCTTGATCTCACCTCGTTACTAGTTGATATATTTATGTAGTTGATGTTTAGTTTTCTATATCTATTGATTAAAGCTCGTATGTGGATACTGTGATTAGATAGTGACTTGAATTATACCTCCACATCATTTCCCTTAGATTTTGATCATTTATGGAACATCTTCATGAAATATTAATGTATGATATATGGTTATAATATTATATCTAGTCTTGAACTTATTTCATTAGTGTTTAAGAGTCAAGTAGAGTCGATTAATCATAATTTAGGTACATCACCATCTTTAGCATAGGTTTCCCTTTCATGTTCTTTCTCTCTCTACCTTTTCCCTAGTCATTAATAGGTATTTTTAGTGGTAATGATATAAAATAATTCATCTGAGGAGCTAGCCTCATTAAAAATCCTAGAGATCTAACCTCATTATAGGATACCCATAGCTTGGGGTTAGTCTCATGTTGAGATATATTTGGAAGTAGGACCTAAACACTTTTACTTCTATCTAAGGTATAATAAACATCTCCAATAATTTTTGGCATGATTGATAGGACAAGGTCTTAAAGAGTGGCAATATCTTGGTGTCTCTTTCCTCTAATCATATTTTAAAAATAACCTAAATTATCACCTATGGTGACTCCAAATCAATTCTTCTAGTTATGAGCAAACCAAGTACGTCTCGTTGAAAATTTTAGTCAACTATTGAATTTCATTTAATGTATAAGGTCAATGTTAATAACTATGGTGAAAACCTCTATCTTTCACCCCACTATCAATAGTCCCAGTATGATCCTCATGAACCATATGAGCCTAATCAACCCTATAATGAGACTATATATCCCTCATATACACCTAACTATCCCTCTAACCAACCTTGCCAAAAATAGGTTTTTGATACCATATCCTTGTTGATATTAAATCTCAATATGTTAAAATCCAAAGATGTGATGAGAAAATTGGATAGAGAACTTTATGTGATCCCTTTTCATCTCATAAAGAGGATGAGGTAGTCAACTAAAATGTTAATAGGTAAGTGGCTACTAGTTAAAGATGAGGTATAATATGGTTCTATCAATGATGATGTGTATGAAATTAACTCTCTCATCCAATGGTGGATAGATAGATTAAAAATTTGGGAGAATCAAGAAACCCATTCTAAATAGCCTCAAACATTATTTCCTATCCCTAATACACCTCCTTTGATTCCAAGTCTTCCTCAAAATATGCTTACCCCTCTTCAAGAGCTTGAGAACATGTTATGTTGGAGGCTACCTCACATCATGGAACCTAATTATTTTATGCCATCACTTGTGAAATAAACTTATCCTATGCCCACCAAAAAATAAGGAGAGAATTTGTTTGAGGTCAAGCCAATAAACTCTTTTTCCCTTCCTCAAGAACCTCTGCAAGAGTCCTCTAATAATCCTAAACCCACAATCTCAAGTTGGAAGAATACTTCATCAAGTTTTGAGGATCCCAAATAACTCTCTTTCCCTCTCACCCCCTCCTTTTATCAAGAAGAACTTGTGGTTTTGAAGGTAGAAGATTAGGTGGTATCTAAAAAAGATCCATAGTAAAAAGTTGTATAAGAGGTAGCCTTTTGCTTTAAATTACCTTTCTTCATTAAATATGATGATCCTATCTCTTAGAGAAAAAAGGAGTTGGAAGAGTTGAGTATGATGAAGATATCATAAAGCACATTCCAAGAGGACGTACATGATCAATTTTTAGCTCTAAGAAATCATGAATAAGGGGTGGTAATTTTTTGACAGGTAGGTTGAGGAGGAATCATGGTAGTCATTATACCATAGATTCATGGGAGAGATTGAGGTGTTAAATGGTAGTAAATATCTTAAGACCAAGGTGGAGGTTATCTCTCTTAAAGATGACTTAATACCTTAGCCTAATTTTAAACCACACTTAGATGATTATAATATGTACATTAAACATATAAAATGGTTTGATGGACTTGGAAAATATATGTTGCTCATTAGAAAGAAGGTTCATGAGTAGCTTGATCTAGAGGCACTCATTCAAGGCCACAATGTAGATGGGTTTAGCCATTATAAACTCCTTGAACATATTAATGAGTTTGGAGATGATAGTATGCAAAATAAGGTCACTCAAGGTTCCCAAAATACTCAAGGATAATGCTTAGATATGGTGTCACTTTCAGAGGTTGTAGATGATAAGCAATGTGAGAAGAATTCTAGAGAACAAGACTAGTTTGTATTTATTGGTGACTGATTTATTATTGATGGGTCATTTCAAGAGATGTTAAGAGAATTGGTAAAAAAGAGGAATGCCTCATCAAGATCCATTTTTAATGAATATCCTATTTGGTAACCTATACCATCTATTGGACTAGGTGAGCCTATGAATTTTCCTTTTGATCTAGCTAGATCATGATCTATTTTAGTTAGTTAGTTTCCTTGTACATATTTAGTCATTTAAATTCTTCGAAATAATTTTTGGCACATTTATTTTTTATCCCTATTTTGTTCTAGGTTAGCTTCCTTTCAATAAGTGCTTTGGGTATTTTTTTTTTGCCCTTTTTGGTCTTTGTATTATTTCAAAAGAGGTTAGAGCAAGAATGGCAGCTAGTGTTGGCTTCAAATATTTTTATTAAGTTAGAGAGGAGACTCCATGCCTAATGGATTGAAAAAGGAAATATTGTCTATGTTTTATTACATATAAAGGCATGTAACCCATATGAGTCACCAAATATGTTGGCCATTTTTGTCCCACATATGAAGATCTTGCATGGTTTGATGAAGCAATGGATCAAAGACTTAGAAATGAGTCTAATAATGCAAGTAAAGGGACCTAAGAATATTTACATATGTTATAAGCTTTAAAAATCATGGATTAGGTTAAAAAATCATTATAATATCATCAACACCTTGGAAGAAATATTAAAGGATGAATTGTGTAAGTTTAAGGTCTAGACTGTCACTAGGAAATCACACAAAACTAGACTGGACCATCTCATTTGTGATTTTTTTAATATTCATTTAGGAAGGCCCCACAAGCCAAAATATTGTATCACCATAGATTTATACATACCAAGATCATCCTCTAAAATTTTCATGCCTACATGAGCTCTCTAGATAAGGTTATGAAGCTTCAAAATTAGACATGTAGAGTAAGACATCGATGCAAATGTCAAAATAAAGGTAGAGTAAAACAACTCTATTTGAGATTAAATTTTATGGTTACAAAAATGTCAATGATTATCATGCTAATGTCATTTTATATCAGTATAGACATCAATTTTAATCTCGTAAAGTATCCATTGTATTTCAAATAGCGGGTCCCAGTAGATCTGATGGTTCGCATTGCATCCTACTTCTTGATCTGATGGTGTGAGATAAGTCAAAAGATAAAGGGGCTCAAGAGGCTACCATGTGGCATCAGTGCCTAAGTCCATAGAATAATATTTTATATTGAAATCAATGTACATTTAACACATGGTGTAAGTAAATATGCTGATAAATTGATAATAGGATCTTGAAACCAATGCACATTTGACATGTGGCACAATCTTAGATAGAGTTGATAAGTCAAGGGCAATATCAATGATATGATCAAAGGTCAATATGTCAACAAGATAAATTAGATATAAATATCCAATTAAAACAAAGGTGAGCTAAGTACTTTTGATGGAAGTTGAGGAACCACTTCTGACCAAAGAAAATATGTCTTGTAGGTTCATCTTATTGCTATTAAAGCTCAATCCAACACCATTAAATGGATACACTAATGCATCTAAGGTGATAAATAACATATGGGATTGACATTAAGGATACATATCAACCTCTAGTTCATAAATATTTAGCCTACATGGATATTTATATAACTATGTTCACCATTCATAAAGAAGGACCTATGTATACAATGAACTCTCAGTCCCTATAGAGATAGAATGACTCTATTTAGACCTATTGTAATCTATAAAAATGGATATATGGTACATAGGTCTATATTAATATAATTATATAGGAAATATAATAATCTTAGATTGGTTTTCCATCTATATAATGGACCCATGATCTAGACATGAAAATGAAGCAAATATGTGATAAATTAAAAAGGACCTATCTATCAACATAGTTCCATCATCAAAAATGCAAGTAATAACCACTTTCCATGGTATGGCACTATCATTTTTAGGATTTGAGGATTTTATCCTCATGAAAATTTCAAGTGGGCTTAGGGTCCCATGGTGGTGAACTGGTAGATGGATAAGCAATTAAGGGTATTGATTGTATTTAAATAAACTTTGTCATCTTGCATCACAAGCCCTTGTCTTCTAGTGGGTTCTCTCAGCTAATGAAAAGAATTCAAAGGCTATTAGATCTAGAAATGGCTATTTCATTTAAAGAAGGAACAAATGTAGAAAGTAATCAATGAACTACCACCACATGATTAGGACCCTTTCTCCACTCTTTCACACATGTTCCCATCTCTCTTTCTACTATATATAGTGGATTTTGAGACAAAAAATGGATCCCTTGGTATAACTCTGATATCTTTCTTGGGCATGACTAACTCTTATAATAAGGATTATGTAACCTCTTGAGATGAATAGAATATTTCTTTTTAGATTCCATTGTTCTAGTATAGTGTTTAGATGTCAGATTTGCATACGTGGTAGAGTTGTTCTCCCTTCACAAGTCGTGATCTCACCTAGTTACTAGTTGATCTAGTTATGAAAGTGTAGTCATGTAAAATGAAAATTTTGGTTACTTTAGTGTGGCTAATGACATCCAATCCATAGGTCCTCCTAGTTTCTTACATAACCCTTATATATTTTTCTTTCATTGATTCCTAGTCATCCACATCCTTCCAAACTCAACCCTTATAGACCTAGTAGTTCCTTTAGGCCTAGATCCATTCACCCAAGTCTCATTCCCTCTATAAAATAGTGTTTAACTTGGATAAGAGTGTTAAAACCAAGGGTGTCTTATTTCTAGTGATGTTGTCTAAGTGCAAATTTGGTTCAAATAGTTATTTTATCTTAGATCATTATCCTAATTCATGTCAACCTAATTTGAATTCATTTAACTCGTGATCATTAAATCCCCTATATAAGGCCATTCAAATTACATTTATAAGGGTTTCCACTCATTTACAATAGAGAAACAAGAATACAAGCAAGTGCACTCAAGCACTTTTCCCTATTCTTTGCATACAACCTTCTAATATTATTCCATGCTTGTTTAAATACCTACGCCAATCCCTAGCCATGTAAAGTACACCTAGTTTCACATCTAGTTGTATTTTAATATATAATTTCACCAATCACTTCAATGGGAGAACTACATTAGCTTGATCACTCTTTTGAGTATTGGTATGTAAGTAGCATTCCCACACATGGAGTGTGAAGTGTGTCTAATGTATCATTTACACACTAACCCATTCTCTCTCTTTCTCTAATTTCCTTTCAATTTCAATTAAAAATAGATCTTATGGATTTTTAATATTAAAACAGATGAATATTTAGCATTGTAAACTTTTGATCTTTGATATTTCACTGATAGGGTAACATAAACCTATCGAACATAACCTAGAAAACTTAGATCGCCTAGACAATAGCACTAGAAAAGGACTACAACACTGAAAAATAGGGTGTCCCACTTTTGATGCTCCTATATAATTAGAAAATGAATTTTAGAGACCTATTTTCCACATTATCTTATTCTTGTACCTAAATTCTCAGACCAGACAATAGATAATAAGCTAAGTTACATTTCTCTTTTCTCTCTTACTATTTTTAGAAAGGTCAAATTGTAATTACATTTTAAAAATTAGTAGCCATAATTAAGAATATTATTTAATCTTTTTCCTTACTCAGACTTATTTCTTAAATAGGAATAAAACTCCATTAATCCCAAAAATAATAAAACATTTGGTGAACCTGATGTACTTTGAATTTTGCATAAAAACCCTAAAAACCCTAGGGTAAATTATTTTTGATTTTTTTATATAATTTCTTATTTTTTTCTATATTTAAAAATAAAAAATCTAAAAATTAATTTCAAAATTATCATATATTTTTTTAAAACCCTAGTTTGCACATACTAGGTCCTTTTTGCATACAAACACATTCCAAACACTAGGAAAAATATATTGATAATTTTAGAAATATTTTTGGATTTTCCTAAATTTTTAAAGTAAAATTCTAAAAATTTTACATAAATTCAATCATAATTTTAAAATTATCATACTAATTTTAAAAATTCATTGAAAAAACCCTAATTGTATTAACTAACTCCTAATTATTTTATAGTACCTTTCCAATCATTTTCTATTTTTTCAGTTGCATATAATACCTTGAAAATCAATTTCAAATTCAAAAATTTGTAGTATTTTGCATAAATATTTTTTAAAAATCCTTTGTTCCATATACTAGCACCTATTTTCTTATTGAGATATCACCTTACATATTTGGGAGCTCTGTATCCTTTTTGTACAAATTCTAATTAGTTATTTTTAGGACATTGTGTTTATTATATTCAATATTTTCCTTTTCTAGCACTTTTCCTATTAAAACTTATTGAAAAACATTCAAACACATTATAAATTATTTTCCTACTTTCAAAATAGCCTAATATACTAGTTTTGATGAAACTAATAAAATATAACTTCAAGAAACCTTAACAAAATATCTAGATATGCAAGATGACATGCTTAGAATTCTACAAGAAGAACAACAAAAAGTGAATAATGGTTAATCTTCTAAAACCATAGATTAAAAAATTGAAAATGACACTATGGAGGTAACTATGTCTCAACAAACCCTTGTAATAGTCCAACCTGCCTCTATTCCACCAGTTACAACTAGTATATCCATTTTTCCTTATGTGGTATCCCTTATGCAAGAGATAATATCTCTTCAATCTAATGTTCTAGATCTTGAGCAAGGTAAAACTAGACCTATGTAGGCTTTGGATTCTTTTACTCTTCTACATACACCATTGGCATGTCATATTGCTTCTACACCCTTGCCACAATATTTTGTACAACCTAAGATTATTGTTTATGATGGTGAGGATGATCTAGAGACAAACTTGAGAGCATTTCACATAGCATGCTTGGACTATGTACCCAATGATTGGCTACTTACCAAGTTGTTTCCATAGAACCTAAAGAATTATGCTTTACAATCATTTTATAGTTTATCAAATTAGTTAGTTCATGAATTCAATCCTTTAGCTGGCATGTTCTTAAAATACTTTATAATTAACATTGGTGATAAGGTTTCGTATGCTAAAATTATTCAATAGAAATAATGACCAAATGAGCATCTCATGGACTATGTTCTTCAATATAAGACCATCTTGGCTAATATGACTATTCTTATAATAGATCATGTGTTACAGGACCTCTTCATACAAAGTCTTCTACCAACACTTCATGAATCAATCATGCTCAAGTGATTCTCTTCCTTCATTGAATTGTGTCATACACTAAAGGAAAGAGAAGTGAAACTCATTTTAATGGGAAAACTCAAGTATAAAATCAATCTAGACACAACTAATAAGAGTAATAACAAATTCTCATACAAGGTCAGGTTCAATGATATAAAAGGCCAAAATCAAACTATAGTAAATGTGGCTTTAGATCCTTTTCAACGTATAGTTTTATTATCACCCCCCTGACATAATTTCCCACATCTTCCAGTTCTTCCAGCTAAGGTTTTACAACTTTTGGATTGTAATATCATATATCTCCCTCTTATTCAGGAAGTTCATCCAACCAAACCTCTTCCCAAGGGATATGATCAGTAGGAATTTTTTGATTACCATAGGGCACCAAGCCACACTAAAAATATATGCATCAGATTGAAACATAAGATATAAGACTTTATAGATGATAACCTACTAGATCTTGGCACTTCATTTGAGCCTCCATATAGAAAAGCAATACAGGATAAAGCTTTAAAAATCTTCTCAGGTCCATTTCCATAGAATTCAAAATAAGATATAGGGGACACATCAAGGGTTCACCTTGCATATCATGCACATCCACCAATAGTTACATACCATACAGTTCTAGTTGAGTCACATCCCTTGAGTGGTATGATCAATGTGTATGAGTCTAGAGTTCTAGGTAGACCTTCGATATCCTTCTTAGATTAGGAGATTGTGGAGGATAATTTAGATCATAATGTAATCTTTATTAGAGCACATATTCATAATCAACCCATACATATTATTGTCATTGATAATGGTTCTAATGTCAAAATGTGCACCATTACATTATTAAAACATTTGGGCTATTCAAAGTAAGATATCACCCTGACATATATAGTTATCAATGGATTCAATGGGCACATAAAGATTCCATTAGGTGAGATTGTACTTCCTTTATAGAATAGTCCAACACATGTGACCACACATTTCACTATAGTTCTCAATACATGAGTTTTTGATATGTTACTTGGGCACCCATGGATTTACAAAATTTGAGTAGTACCATATATAGTTCATAGATGCATGAAATTCATTCATGTTAATTATGTTATTATAGCTGGAGGAGTTCTATATGAGTTACCCCTACCCACTTTAGATCCATCTACTTTACAGTCACTAGTTCTACCTTCTCCACTAGTATCAGTTTCCCCACCAATTATAGTTCTTCCTTTGGTATATATTCAAACACAATTTACACATCCATCACTAATACATAGGGTTCATACATCACCACAACTTCGGGATTCTAGATAACTTCTAGCTATAATTTTCACAACCATAGTAGTTTTAATGAGATCTCATGGGTCTATACATAAAGAAAATGTTTAAAGAGAATCTCCTACTTCCAGATGTGTTCTTAAGAGACCTATAATTACAACCACTTCTAAAAATTATAGTAAGACCCCATAGTCAATTTTTACTTCAGAGATTTTAGAGCTTCTATAGCATATATAGCTTTCAAAACCATAGCCTCAACTTTTTCATTATGCTTCACATTCATGTATGATTCTACTCCTTGATACAAAACACCATGATAGGGAGTTTCCCATGAAACTCATCAGTTAGGATCATCCTATCCTAGCCTACTTATACATAATCTCTCATGCTCAATAGTACATAGTTCAAATATTTCCAAGAAAATACAAAAACAATACAAAATTTAAAAATATAAAAACATTAAAAATTTATCAAAACACCAAAAACATTTCAATTCTATGCATCATCCATTATTTACATTAATATTAGCATGCTAGGACTTACATTTATTATTTCATACTATTGTTTGTTAATTATCTACATTACCATGGTTCACTTGATCTTCTTTTAGAGTGTATAGTGACATCCAACTACTTGATTGCTTCACTCTAACCATTGAGGGGGCATTCTTACTTTTACATTTGAGACACACCTCGATATACATACCTACTAGGGGAATCTTCTACATGATAACACCATCTAATTTATCTCAATTCTACACTACACACTCTAAGTTATTATATTGATGTACATTACACACCAAATTACATATATTACTATATTGACATTTCATTAGTATCTAGCACTTGTGTATCTCTTATCTTATACCAAGTCTTGTACTAAATGTTTCTTGCATAATTTTACTCTTGCTTTGATTAGCTAGATATGATTATACCTTTCCAATTTTTACATACTTATACTTTCCTTTCTTTCTATATATAGCTTTATGAGATTGCATTTCTAATTCTAGTTTTGTTTCTTATGTGTGCCTTAAGACATCTGCCAATGTCCTTTGCTTCTATTTATGTGTGTATACCTTTGGACATTTTCCAATATCCCTTTCTTTTACAAATCAATGTGTATGTGGTCCTAATTTCAACCTTTGATTATTTCAAATTATATGTATATGTGGCATTTGAACATGCCTTCTATGCTTGCTTTCTAGTTTGAGTGACATGTGCCCATGTCCCTTGTTTATATGGCACCTTGGCCAACCTTATATGCTTAGTGATTCTAGATTCTTGATTTTTATGTTTATTTATTGATTGCTTATCTTTTTTTACAATGTCATGATTCATGTCATGCAGTTACCTTGCTTTCTTGGATGCCATGATGGACATCATGCTCCACCCCTCCTTGACAACTAACAACTAAAACTAGCATCTAATATTTCCAATTTAAATTTAGTATATTTCACATGATTTTACATTGTTATATATATCTAGGCATACCCCTATTTATCAAACAATCTCTCAATAAAAACATTCCTATATCTAGAGATATCTTGTCAAATATAATTACTATATCATATAGTTATATAGTTTAACACACTTACAAGACTCTTTTTATTCTATGGGTAATAATTGTAGCTTCATAAATCCTACCCTCAAAAGAGGGGGAAACAAAAAAGGGTTTTATCACATAAATCAAATCTCCTAATAGTCAAAATAGTAGCATTCAGAATACCTATTTTAGAATTCAGAGGTCAAACTAGTAAGAATAGAACAAAAAAATAGTGATGATTCTAGATCAACAACAAATTTTAGTACAGGACAACATCAATGGAAATGGATAGCAGTGCTAAACATAGGGGTGTCCTCATTTTTTCACTCTTGTCTAGGTATAAAAACAACACAATTCTCTAGTAATAGGGAAAAAGTTTAGCTTAGCTACACATTATGCACATCCAGATCATTCAAAATCAAATGTTTTAATATAATTTTTACAAGAAATATAGATATGGGGGGTATCATGAATGACATGATGGCTCTCACTTCCAATTTTAGATTATGTAGTTGATATAAATTTTAGATCAAAATACATGTTCTAGACATCATTGATTGTGGGCAATGTGTGTGGCATATTAGTCTTATTTATTTTCTAGTTTAGTTTATTACCCAGGAATTGTAAGTAATTATGAGTCTTACTCTATTTGTAGGTGGTTGACATCATTTCTCAAGTTGAACTTCTACATAAGTTGAAATTTTTGAGTACCTGAGTTCCTGAGTTGGTTTTTACATAGGCATATTGCATCAATTTTGGAGTGGCTTTCATACAAGCCTAACCTCCATCTTTCAAAATAGACAAGAGTGGCCTAGTTTCTAGCATACATTCAGCTATCAATACCGTATTGTTAGACTTTCAAATCATCCATAAGATCCATGAGCCATTTCATATGACATATAATATATATTGGTATCACTTTATAAATTCACTCAGTGGGAAATGATGGAACTAAAGGTCTAGTTAGCCTTTGTATTCTTGAGCCACCCATTCAGAGGAATTGGACACATAGTCCAAACATTAATTGAGACATGCATGATTTAGTAGCTTCACTCAGTAGGCAAAAATAGAGCCAAAGGGCCTAAATTTGAATTATTGAGACACTTTCAAGGAATTGAGCACTCAGCTCCATTTGTGATATATCTTTTGGTACAACATCATCTAACACAATCGAATATTACTCAGCCTACTCTAAATCATAACCAATTTTGCATTGGTTCACGTACCTAGTGATGTTTATTTGTTCCTTCTCTTCCTTTTATTTTTACTCAAATTTTGTATGTTCCTATTTTATATCACATATAATAAGAATTGATCTACTCTTTATTTCATTTTGAAAATTCACACTTGCACAAAGTGCTCTCTATGCACTATCCAACATTACTTAGCATCACACAAGCTTCATAAGTTTCACCTTTGTCGGTAATTTTAGGTACGCTTTATATTTTTTTCCTTTATATTAATATTTCACATTATTAAAACACTATAATAAAGGGGGGGTGAATTTAGTCATGTAAAATGTGAAATATGGTTACTTTAGTGTGGCTAATGACACCTAATCCATAGGTCCTCCTACTTTCTTGCACAACCCTTATAGGCTTTTCTTTCATCAATTCTTAGTCATTTATAGCCTTTCAGACTCAACCCTTATATAACAAAGAAGCTCTTTCATGCCCAAATATATCACTCTAGGTCTCATTCCCTCTATATAATAGTTCTTAACTTGGATATGAGTGTTAAAACCTAAAGTGTCATGTTTTTGGTGTTGTTGTCCAAGTTAAAATTTGGTTCAAATTATCATTTTATCATATATCCTTATCCTAATTCATGTTGGCCTAATATGAATTAAATACCCTATAAAATTCCATTCAAAGTCCATTTATAAGGGTTGACACTCATTTACAAGAGAGAAGCAAGAATATAAGCAAGTAAACTCAAGCACTTTTCCCTATTCTTTGCATATAGCCTTCCAATATTATTCTAAGCTTGTTCAAACCCTTACACTAGTTATTAGTCATCTAAATTACACCTATTTTTGTATCTAGTTATATTTTCATACATAATTTCATTAAGAACTTCAATGGGAGAACTACATTAGCTTGATCCCTCCTTGGAATATTGGTATGTAGGAAGTGTGCCCACACATGGGGTGTGAAGTGCATCCAGTGTATCCTTTACACACTAACCCCTTCTCTCTCTTTCAAAAATTTCCTTTAAAGTTAAAACATAAAGATATTTTATGGATTTTTAAGATTAAAATAGATGCATAACAAGTTTCATAGAGTTTTGGGCTTTGTTATTTCACTGATAGGGTAACACAGACCTATCACATATAACCTAGAAATCTCAGATCACCTAAACAATAGCACCAAAAAAGGAATACAAAACCAAATAGTAGGGTGTCTAACTTTTTGAACTCTTTTCTAATTTAAAATGATGTTTAGGGGCCTATTTTTGACATTGTCTTAGTCCTATACCTAAATTCCCAAACCATGTCTCAGATCAAACAACACAAAATAAGATAAGTTACATTTCTTCTTGCTCTCTTACTATTTTTAGAAAGTTAAAATTTTAATTAAATTAAAAAAATTAGTAGCCATAATTATTAATATTATTTACTAATTTTCCCTACTCAGAACTATTTATTAAATAGGAATACAACTCCATTATTCCCAAAATAAAACATTTGGTGAACCTGATGTACTTCAAATTTCACATAAAACCCTAAAAACCGTAGGGTAAATTATTTTTTATTTTTTTGCATAATTTCCTAATTTTTTTATATATTTAAAAATTATAAATCTACAAATTAATTACAAAATTATAATATATTTTGTTAAAACCCTAGTTTGCAATACTAGGTCATTTTTACATACAAACACATTCCAAACACTAGGAAAACATATTAATAATTTTTGAAATATTTTATAATTTCCTAAAATTTTTAAGAAAAATTATACAAATTTTCTATAAATTCATATCATAATTTTAAATTTATCATACTAATTTTAATAATTCATTCAAAAAACCCTAGTTGCATCAACTAGTTCCCAGCTATTTTCCATTACTTTTCCAATCATTTTCTAAATTTTTTTGTTGCATATAAAACCTAAAAAAATAAATTTTAAATTAAAAAATTCATAGCATTTTCCATAATTTTTTTTGAAAAATCTTTAATTGCATATACTAGCACCTATTTGCTTATTGAGGTATCACCTTACATGTTGGGGAGCTCCGTATCCTTTTTGCATAAATTCTAATTAGCTATTTTTAAGACTTTGTGTTTATTATATTCAATATTTTCCTTTTATAGCACTTTGCCTATTAAAATTTATTGTAAAATATTCAAATACATTATAATTTTTTTTCCTACTTTCACAATGACCCCATATATTAGTTTTGATGAAACTAATAAAAGATAACTTGAACAACTCTTAAAAAAACATTCAGATATGCAAGATGACATGTTTATAATTCTAAAAAAAATTTAAAAAAAAAGTGAAAAATGGTTAATCTTTTCAAAACATAAAGCAACTAGTTGAAAATGAGACTACAAGGGAAACTATGTCTTAACAACCCCTATAGCATCCCAACATACCTCTATGCCACTAGTTACAACTAGTACATCCCTTTCTATTTATGTTGTATCCCTTGTGAAAGAGATAATATCTCTCCAATCTAAGGTGCTACATCCTGAGCAAAGTACCACTAGACCTACGCAAGATTTAGATTCTTTTGCTCTTCTACATACACCATTAGCACATCATATTGCTTCTACACCCTTGCCACAAGGTTTTGTTTAACCTAAGCTTACTCTTTATGATGGAAAGGGTGATTTGAATACAAACTTGAGATCATTTCATGTTTCATGATTGGACTATGTACCCAATGAATGGTTACTTACTAAGTTATTTACATGGATCTTAAAGGATTATGCTTTACAATGGTTATATAGTTTACCAAATTAGTCAGTTCATGTATTAAATCCTTTAGCTGATATGTTCTTATCACACTTCAACATTAACCTATGTGATAAGGTTTCATATGCTCAAATTTCTCAATATAAATAATGACTAAATGAGCATTTCACAGACTATGTTCTTCTGTATAAGACCATCTTGGATAATATGACTAGTCCCATGGCAGATCAAGAGTTACATGACCTTTTCAAATAGAGTCTTCTACCAACACTTCATGAATCAATCATGTTTAAAAAATTCTCTTCCTTCATTTAATTGTGTCATACACTAAAGGAAAGAGATGTGAAACTCATTTCAATGGGCAAACTCAAGTATACAAGCATTCTAGACACAACTAATAAGAGTAACATAAAAGTCCCATATAAGGTCAATTTTAATAATACACAAGGGAAAATCAACCTATAGTAAATGTAGCTTTATAGAATCCTTAGCGTATAATTTTATCATCACCCTCTCAGCATACTTTCTGACATCTTCTAGTTCCTCTGCCCAAGGTTTTATAGCATCTTATAGATTGTAATATCACATCTCTCCATCCTATTTAAGAAGTTGGTCCAACCAAACCTCTTCCTAAGGGATATGATAAGAAGGCATTTTGTGATTACCATAGAGAACTAGGACATATTACAAATAGATGCATTAGTTTGAAACATAAGATATAGGATTTGATAGATGACAACCTACTTGATCTTGGCGCTTAAGTTGAGCCTCCACAGGAAAAACCAACATAGGATAAAACTTTAGAAATATTCTCAAATCCATTTTAACATCATTCAAAAAAGGATACACGGGACACATCAGGGGTTCACCACACATATCATGTACATCTAGCACCGGTTACTTACCATACACCTTTAGTTGGTCACATCCTTTGAGTGGTATGATCAGTGTGTATGAATCTAGAGTTCTAACTAGACCTTTGATATCCTTCTCAAATCAAGAGATTATGGAGGATAATTTATATTATAATGCACTCTTTATCAAATCACATATTCGTAATCAAACCATTCATAGTGTTCTCATTGATAATGGTTCTAGTGTCAACATGTACACCATTATGTTATTACAACATTTGGACTATTCAGAGTAGGATATCACCTTGATAGATATAGTTATCAATGGATTTAGTAGGCAGATATAGAGTTCATTGGGTGAGATTGTAATTTATTTATAGACTGGTCCAACACATATAACCAAACATTTCACTATAGTTCCTAGTGCAAGAGTTTATGATATGTTACTTGGTCACCCATGGATTCTAAAAATTTGAGTAGTACCATCTACAATTTATAGATGCATAAAATTCATTCATGTTAATCAAGTTATTATAGTTATTAGAGTGTAATATTAGTTACCTATTATCTCTCTAGAGAGAACCCTATTTGAAGATGTGTAAGGCATACCTTCTCTTTAACTAATACAATTGGATCTTCTAAGAGTGTGGGTGACTTTATTTTGAGAAGAACCACTAGAGAGAGCTAGTTCCCTTAAGATCTATCTTTACAACTAATTTACTTTTTTTTGTGGGGGGTGAAAAGGGAGAAGGAAAATAAAATGGGAAATACTATCTAATGGAGGTATGCACCTAAATTATTGGTAATCTCTAAAATATTTTTAAAATTGAATCAGACACACATATGAATCTAAAAGAAAACTCTACATTCAATCATGAACATCGGTGTTTCAAAAGAAGGCCTGAAAGAAGTTGCAAAACAAATTCAAATCCTATCTCTTCCAATGACATGTAGAGGATGATATTTTTATCTTGTGTGTGGAAAGGAAATACAAAAGGTTAAGTATATGCCACTTTTATGTTGGTACACATTTAGATTAAACTTTAATTTGATTCAAAATCATATACAAAAGATCTTTATTTGATAAAAATGATGTCAATTACAATTTCTTCTCTACCTTCTAGAATTAATGAAAAATGGCTTGAAAAAGCCAATATATATGTTTATTAATAACCTAAATCCAATGTAGTGTTTATTTTTTATAAGTATTAGTCTTGGTTAGTTCACTCAAGACCTAATCCTTTTACAATGCTAAAATAATTTATCAAAATTCCCAAAATTTATGAAAATTTACATAATCTTCAAATTTTGGCATAGAATTAGAGGTGTTGGGCCCATGTTACCCTATAAAAATACTCATTTATGAAAATAAACACCATTTCTCAATAAAAAATTAATTTTATAATATTAAACAAAGTATTCAAGTCTTCAAAAAATTGCAAGGCCTTAATTCTTGACATAAAATTGGAGGAAATGGGCCCATGTTGACTTATCAACCTTTATTCCATGAAAATCATGCCATAATTTAGAATATAACTCCATATTTAAAGTGATTTTATGTTTTTTAATGTCCTTATCTTGCATGAAAAGCATGAGAGATGCATGAAACTAGTCAACTGAAGAGATGTGGACTCAAAGACATGTCAACTTCCACTTGAACTCAACTTACATGAATTGAAACTTGTGGATTTATTTGAGAATGATATATTCAATTTAAAAATATATACATCATGTGATAACTCTAAAATTAATTTATTTGATAGATTTTTAATGCCATTCATCACTTATTTGATTGACCAATTAGGCCTAATAGCTTAACTTCTTGCATTTGGACTCCATTAAACATGAAACAAGATGGAATGAAACTTTAAAAGATAATAAAATAGACATGGACAAACTTTTATCATCACAATATATGTGATTTTGATGAGAAAACACTTGCCATTCAGTTAACAAGGTTGACTAGGCCTATTTTGCTCTATTTTCTTACAAACTAGTCATTTTGATTAAGTTAGTTGGGACACTTTCAAGATGATTTATTACCAAATTAAAATTTTATTATGAATAAAAATTCTTATTATTTTAGTTTCGTTGATTATATTTCATTGAACTGTCTTGTACTTCATTTTACATGCTTTTTTCCACAAAAAAAACATGATTTCTACCCTCATTTATATAACTCCATGCATAAAATTGACATTTATGGAATCATATCAAATTTTATTTGACTTTTAAAAATATTTAAAGTTTATCCAAGATGATTTTATGTTAATAATTTTTTTTTCACAACTAGTTTTTGAGGGTTTAGTAGGGCTTCAAAGTTGAATCTTCAAAATGATGATTCATGAAGTATATACTGCCAAATCCAAAAAAAAATCTATTTATGTGTATAAAAATTACCACTGTAACATCCTTGAATATATTGGGTTTGCATTAAAACTATATGAAAAGTTATCATGTGGAAAAATCTACCTATGGGGTTTTGACTACATTTTGGGCTACCTACGCTCTAAATGATTTTTCATAAATAACATCCCCTAAATTAGTCTCAAATATTCATTAATTATAATTAAATATTTTCCTTCAAAAATTAATAATATCATTCATCTAAACTCCACACGTGGTGAAAGATATGAGCATTTGAATAGGAGGCTTGGAAGGGTGCTTATAACTACAAAAAGTGAAAAATTCACCAAAAAGAAAATAAATATTCACCTAATTTATAGTACCTAAAGAAATCATCATGGTTTACATACCATGCTATCAAAACACTTTGAAATCACATTTTACTTAAAAAGCCAAAAAATCCCTTTTTGGCGTATGTGCTTTTTTGTTTGCATAAGCCTATATGATCATGGTTTACTTAAAATTTGGAGTTTTTACATTCTTTAAAGGTATGATTATTATTTAACAACATCATACAATACTTTTAAAACTTTTAACTAGACTTATAAACCTTTGTGGCACTCTAGAATGATGCCTGCTCTAATGGTGATCTATAACGGACATGCTAAGGATTGTTACAAAAATATAGTATCTCCACTTTTACAATAGGCATAATTTTTTTTAATAAGTTTATTTAATTCATGATGACCTTTTGTACAAAATTTAAGGTCTTGAAACCACTTTTAACACCTAGAAAGCTCATTTTTCTCTCAAAATTGACCCCTGTACATGGATCATCTACATATTTGAACTTGACAATGCTCTTTTGTAAAGACAATGACCCATTTAAAATCCATTTTTAAATTTTTTTACAAAAATTAGTGATTTTAGGCTATAATTCCTTGGTTTGATGAGGTGTAAAGGGTTAATGACTGATTTTAGGAAAGTTTTGTATGATAGGGGTAGTAATTTGACCTTAACAGGTCAAATAACTAATAATTTTGTTGACTTTCAGGGTTTGACCAACCTACTAGTCAAATAATAGATAAAATCTAGTAAAACTAAATAAGATAAACATTGATTTTTGGAATATATTTAGTAGACAAGGACACAACAAGACAATTGACACAAACAACAATAAACACATGCACATATGCACTCAAAGGAATTGACTACAACTTGGAAAAGGAAAAACAACACTAAAATCATGTGCACATGTGCACTTAGATAAATGAAACATAAGGTGGTCTATTATATATAAACTAACCTCCAAGTTTCTAGTCTTCTTGGATCAAAAGGAAAATTTGACAATTCACTTCCATGATAAGATGGATAATGATAAATCACATGTTCCCTTACAAGCTCGGTGATTGAAAGATCAAGTATATTCTTTCCAATTCCTTTGTAATTATCATATGTGGAATAGTAGGAGAAAACTAACCTCCAATTTAAACATACTCATTTGGTGGCTCTTTTACTTTGTCAAGCTTCATTTTCTCACACTCTGGTTGACTAATTTGAACACAAAATATACTTGTATTACCTTTTGGAAGCATACCTTTGTCTATAGTCTCATCAAGGAGATAATAACCCATTCTGAAGATATGAAACAAGTCCATATAAACAATCAACTCTTGAGGTGGCATAATTTAAGGGACACCCACTCCTTTCTCTTGGTTTGGCTTGACAAAGTTGCTCTCTTTGGTTTTTGACTAGATCACAATCACCTTGGAAAAGAGCATATCTTT
The DNA here is from genome assembly GCA_037957365.1 of Torreya grandis. Taxonomy (NCBI): domain Eukaryota; kingdom Viridiplantae; phylum Streptophyta; class Pinopsida; order Cupressales; family Taxaceae; genus Torreya; species Torreya grandis. The sequence goes on along the minus strand of JARHVA010006516.1, from coordinate 859,217 downwards.
CTCCCAAAACATCAAAGAAGTCTTGCAATGAGATTTTTGTCTAATTGGTAAACTTTGGATATCCCAAAAACTAATCAATTTGATTAGCTACTACATTAATTTCTTCATTCTCTTCATAAGATGGTAGCACTGCTTCCTCAACCTCTTTATAAACACTTACATCTTCCTCAGCACATTCTTCATGAAATTCATTTGAATCTACAATCTCCTCTTCGAGTTCCCATATGACATGCTCCTCTTCCTTCTTTTACATGTTTCTCTGGATGGATTTCCAAGATGGAAATGATTTAGATTCTTGAGGAGGGAGGGATAATACCTAAGTAGCTTTGGATTGGCTTGACTACATGATTTGGTTTCAAGATGGGAAAGATAGAGGCTCTTTTTTGACATTTTGATTTTGGTTCTCTTCTACTTTCCTTGTCTTTAACTCTAATTCTCTAATCTATTTATCAATATTCTCTTGGAATATCTTCTCTTTAAAGTGGTCATGGTCTGAACAACAAGTTATGCCATAACAATCTCCTTCTTTCTTTGATAGTTCTCTTGGATAGATCTCTAAGAAGGGAAGGTTTGAGAAATACATGAATATGGAAAACTCAAAGGGGCTCTTGAAATGGTCTCTTGAGGAGGAATCAATGGAATATAAGAAGAGTGAGGTTGAACCTATTGTTCCTTGTGGAATTTTAGTTTATCCTCAATTCTCTAAATTTAACCACCTACATGCATCATCTCACTAGTGAGATTGATCCAATTTGCTCTCTCAAAAGGTGTTCATTCATATTTTATTTTCTACAATGACTCTATCACATAATGGATCTGGTGAATAGGGGCATCTTAGCCATAATATCTCTATGAGTACAACTCTAGTGCATGCTTTTCAAGGCTCATTAAAGTTATTTTAAGTGCTAGCATGGATTGGGTAGCTAAAAAATAGCCATAATTAGATTAGCTATATGGGTAGGATGGCTCATGATAGGTCTGGTAAAGTGAATTATTATGATATATTGGCTATTCATAGGGAATATTAGGGAAATAATCTTGCATATATGATTGATATAGATCCTCAAACTCCTAGTGAGGATCATAGTGTGGTTGTTCATACTATTCATAGAGAGGATAATATGGATCCATATTGAAACAAATCATTAGAGACCATTAGCAATCTAAATCCTAAAATTAATTAATATTTCAATGATATTTGATGTTCATAACCATCTTTGAGTGCATAAAAGTTGCACTAATATGTTGGATGCCTCCAAAGGCTGGTGTGTAGAATAAATGTCAGACTAGGTGTGCTAGAAACTATTATCACTCTAGAGAGCACCTTATTTGAAAATGTGCAAGACAAACCTTTTCTTTGGCTAATAAAATTGGATCTTCTTAGAGTGTGGGTGACTTTATTTTGAGAAAAACCTCTAGAGTGAGCTAGTTCACTTAAGATCTATCTTTAAAACTAATCTACTTTTTTTATTTTTGGGGTAAAAAGGGAGAAGGAAACTAAAATGGGAAATCATATCAAATGGGTTGATGCACCTAAATTATTGGTATTCTCTAAAATATTTATAAAACTGAATAAGACACACATGAATCTGAAATAAAACTGTAGATTCAATCTTGAACATTAGTGTTTTAAAAGAAGGCCTGACAGAATTTTGAAAAGCAAATTAAAATCATAGATCTTCTAATGACCTGTATAGGATGATATTTTCATAGTAGGTATGGAAAGGACCTATAAAATAATAAGTGGATGTCACTTGTATTTTGGTACATAGTCAAATTACACTCTAATTTGATTCAAAATCATATGCAAAAGATCTTCATTCTTAGATTAAAAATGGTGTCAATTACAGTTTCTTCTTTGCCTTTAGGAATTAATGAAAAATGGATTGAAAAATACAATATATATGTTTAAAAATAACCTAAATCCAAATTTTTGTTTATTTTAGATAATTATTAGTCTTGGATAGTTAACTTAAGACCTAATCCTTTTACAATGCTAAAACAATTAATCAAAATTAGTAAATTTTATGAAAATTTACATAATCTTCAAATTTTGGCATAGAATTGTAGGTGGTGGGACCATGTTAACTTCTAAAAATACTCATGAATGAAAACACATTCCATTCATCAATAATAAATTCATTTTAAAATATTAAAAAAAACATTCAATTCTTCAAGTCTTCAAAAAATTGCATGGCCTTCATTCTTGACATAAAATTAGAGGTGGTGGGCCCATGTTGACTTATAAACATTACTTGAATGAAAATAATTCCATAATTTGGAATATAACTCCATATTTAAAGTTATTTTAATTTTTTGAATGTCCTTATTTTTCATGAAAAGCATGGGAGATGCATGAAACTAGTCAAACTAGTCAACTGAAGAGATGTGGACTCAAAGACTTGTCAACTTCCACTTGAACTAAAAAATTATGAATTAGAACTTTTTTATTGAATTTAGAATGATATATTTAGTTAAAAAATAGATATGTAATGTGGTAACTCCAAAATTAATTCATTTGATGGATTTTCAATGCCATTCTTTACTTGATTGTTGACCAATTAGGCCTATTAGACCAATTAGGCCTAATAACCTTTCTTATTGAATTTGGAATCCATTAAAAATTAAATAAGATGTGATGAAACATGAAAAAATAATTAAATGTACATATAAAAACTTTTCTCATCACAATATATGTGATTTTGATGAGAAAACACTCACCATTTAGTCAACAAGGTTGACTAGGAATATTTTGCTCCATTTTCCTACAAATTGGTCATTTTGATCAAGCTATTTGGAAACTTCAAAGATTATTTATAACCATATTAATATTTTATTATGAATAAAAAGTCTTGGTATTTGATATCCATTGATTATATTTCATTGAACTATCTTGTACTTCATTTTAATTAATTTTTTCCACAAAAAAGATGATTTCTACCCTCATCCATATATATCCATGTATAAAATTGAAATTTATGGAATCCTCTCTAAGTATAATTTACTTTTGAAAAAAATTTAGGTTGATCCAAGATGATCTGATGGTAATAAAATCAACGTTTTTCAAAACTAATTTTTTGAGGGTTTAGGAGGGCTTTTAAGCTGAATCTTCAAAATAATGATTCATAAAGTACAAACATTCAAATCCAAAAATATTTAAATTTATGCGTATCAAAATAACCCCCATAAAATCCTTTAAAATACTGGGTTCCCATGCAAAATTTATTAAAATTTATCATATAGAGAATTCTATTTGTTGGGTTTTGACTGCATTTTGAGCTACCTACATTCTTAATGATTATTCATAAATAGAAACCCTGAAATTAGTCTCAATTTCTCATTGATTATAAATAAATATTTTTATTTGAAACATACTAAGATCATTCATCCAAAATCTGCATGTGGTGAAATATATGAGCATCTGAATAGGAGGCTTGGAAGGGTGCCTAGAACTATAAAAAAAAAAGAAAAATTAACCAAAATGAAAATAAATCTTCACCTAATTCCAAATTATTGAAAACATTATCATACAGTCTGTAAAATCATATAAAAACACTCTTAAATCATAATTTGCTTGAAAAGTCAAAAACCCCCTTTTTGGCCTATATGCCTATTTGCTCGCATAAGACTCTATTAGCATGGTTTGCTTAAAATTTGGAGTTTTGACACTCTTTAAAGGTATAATTATGATGTAAAACAATCATCCAATGATTTTAAAACTTTTAATTTTACTTATAAATATTTGTGGCACTCAAAAATGATGCTTACTCCAATGGTGATCTCTAATAGACATGCTAAGGACTATTTCAAAATATCAAGTATTTCCACTCATCTAATGGCCATGAAACTTTGTAAAATGTTACTCAAGTAATTATTACCTTATTTACAATATTTGATATCTTTAAACCACTTTTATCTCTCAAAAAGCTCAATTTTACCTCAAAATTGACCCCTGTGCATGGATTATCTATATATTTTAACTTGATAATGCTATTTTGAAAAGACAATGACCAATTTACAATCCATTTTTGAAAATTTTCACAAGAATTAGTTATTTTAGGCCAAAATTTCTTAGTTTTAGTAGTTGTAAAGGGTTAATGACTGATTTTAAGAAAGTTTCATATGATAGTAGTAATTTGACATTGATAGGTAAAATTAATAACATTACCACTACCCACATCAGAGCCATCTAATTTGCAATCACTATCTCCAGCTTCTCCACTAGTATCAATTTCCCCACCAATTATAGTTCTTTCTTCATTACAAATTCAAACATAATTTACACATCCATCACCAATACAGAGGGTTCATACACCACCATAACTTTTGGATTCTAGACAACTTCTAGTTACAATTTTCACACCTAGAGTAGTTTCATTGAGATCTCATGGGTCTACACATAAATCACATATTTAGAGAGCATCTCCTACTTCTATATGGATCCCTAAGAGCCCTATAGTTACATCTACTTCTCATAATTATAGTAGGACCCCATTGTCATTTTCTACTTCAAAGATTTTAGAGCATCTATAACATATAGAGCTTTTAGAGCCATAATCTCAACATTTTCGTCATGCTTCACATTCATGCATGATTCCACTCCTTGATACAGGACACCATGATAGGGAGTTTCTCATGAGACTCATTGGTTAATATCATCCTATCCCAGCCTACATGTACATAATTTTTCCTGCTTGATAGTATATAGTTCAAATATTTCCCAAAAAAAACAATACAAAATAAAAATATATAAAAACATTCAAAATTTATCATAACACCAAAAGCATTTTTATTGTATGCATCATGCATGCTTTACATTACTACTATCATGTTAGGACTTCATTTGCTATTTCATGTTATTGTTTGTTGATTATCTACATTACCATGCTTCACTTGATCTCCTTTGAGTGTCTACAGTGACATCTAGCTACTTGATTACTTCACTCTACCCATTGGAAGGGCATTCCAACTTCTATATTTGAGACACACATAGATATATATTCCCACTAGGGCCATCTTCTACATAACAAAACCATCTAGGTTATGTCAGTTCTACACTACACACTCCAAGTTATCATACTAATGTATATTACTTACCAAATTACATATATTACTATATCAACATTTCACTAATATCTAGCACTTGTGTATCTTGTAGCATATACCCTATCTTGTACTAAATATGTCTTACATACTTTCACTCTTTCTTTGATTAGTTAGATGTGATTATACCTTTCTAGTTTTTACATGCTTTCCTTTCTTGCTATACATAGCTAGATGAGATTGCATTTCCAGTTCCAACTTTGTTTCTTATGTGTGCCTTAGGAAATCTTCTAATTTCCTTTACTTCTATTCATGTTTGTGTACCTTTGGACATTTTCCTATGTCCTTGCTTGTACTCTTCTATGTGCCTATGGACCTCATACCGATCTTTGCTTGTTTCAAATTATATGTGTATGTGGCATTTGAAAATGCCTTCTATGTTTACTTTCTAATTTGAGTGACATGTGTCTATGTCCCTTACTTTCATGACCCCTTGGCTATCATTGTATGCTTCTTGATTCTTCCTTTGTATGCTTGTTTCTTGATTACTTATCCTTGTTTGCAATGTCATGAGTCATATCATGCATTTTCCTTGCTTTCTTGGATGCCATGATGGACATCATGCTCCATCCCTCCTTGAAAACTAACAACTAACATCTAATATTTCCAATTCTAGTTCAATACATTACACATTATTTTACATTGTTATGTTTATCTAGGCATACCCATGTTGATCTAACAATATCTCAATACAAACATTGTTATGTATGAAGATATCTTGTCAAATATCATTTCTATAGCACATATTTATGAAGCTTAACACATTTGTAGGAATATTTTTCTTCTAAGGGTAATCATTGTAGGTTCATCATTCCTAACCTTAGAAGATGGGGCAAAAAATAGGGGTTTTGTCATAGAGATCAAAGCTCCTAATATTCAAAATAGTAGTATTCAGATCACCTAGTTCAGAACCAAGAAGGCAAACTAGTCAGAATAGAATAAAAATATAGTGATGATTCTTGATCAATAGCTAGTTTTAGCACAAGACAATAGTGCTATAAATAGATATCAGTGCCAAACATAGGGGTGTCCTCATTTTGGTGCTCTTTTCTAGGCATAAAAAACACCTAGGTTTTCTAGTAATGAGCAATAAGTGTAGCTCAACTATAGTTTTTGCACATCTAGATCATCCAAAATTAGTAGTTTTAATACAATTTTCTCAAGAAATCTAGATATAGGGGGGTATCATGCATGGCATGATGACTCTCACTTCCATTTTTAGATTAGGTAGTTGATTTAAATTCCAAATTAGAATCCATGTTCTAGACACCAATGATTGGGGGAAATGTGTGTGGCATATTAGTCTTCTTTATTTTTGAGTTTAGTTTATTACCTAGACATTCTCAGTAGTTGTGTGCCTTACTCCATCTATAGGTTGTTGGCATCATTTGTCAAGTTGAAATTTCATACAAGTTTAACTTCTCAAGTACTAAAGTTCTTGAGTTGGTTTTTATATAATCATATTACATCAATTTCAGAGTGGCTTTCATATAATCCTAACCTCCATCTTTCAAAATGGCCAAGAGTGGCCTAGTTTCCATCATACATCTAACTATCCATGCCACATTTTTAGACTTTTAGAGCATCTATAGGCTCCATGAGCCATCTCATATGACATTTATTATATATTATTATCACTTCATAGCTTCACTTAGTAGGCAATGATGAGCCAAAGGTCTAACTAACCTTTGTATTCTTGAGCCACCTATTCAGAGGGATTGGACACACAATACAAACCTCAACTGATGCATGCATGATTCATTAGCTTCACTCAATAGACAATAGTGGATACCAAGAGCCTAACTTTTCATTCTTGAGATTCTTTTTGGGTAATTGAGCACTCATCTATGTTCAAAATATTACTTTTAGTACATCATCTAGTAAAATCTAGCATTACTTAACCTACTTAGGATCATAATAGGTTTTGTATTGGTTCATGTAGTTGGTGAGGTGTATTCATTCCTTTCTCATCCTTTTCCTTTTACTCAAAATTTTTATGTTCCAATATTATATCACATATAATAAGAATTGATTTACACTTTCTTTCATTTCACAGATTCATACTTGCACAAAGTGCTCTCTGTGCACTAATCCAATATTACTCAACATCACACAAGCTTCATGGGATTCACCTTTGTAGGTAAGTTCAGGTAGGCTTTTTATTTCTTTTATTTATCCTAGTATTTCACTTTGTTGTATCACTAGAATAAAGAGGGGGTAAATGTAGTCATGTAAAAATGTGAAATTTTGTATACTTTAGTGTGGCTAATGACATTGAATCCATAGGTCCTACTTACTTTGACAACCCTTTATAGGCTTTTATTTCATTGATTCACAGTCATCCACAACCTTCCAAACTCAATCCTTTATAGACCTAAGGCATCACTTTCAAGTCTAGATCCCATCCCCCCAGGTCTCATTCCCTCTAGACAACAATGCCCCAACTTGGACAAGAGCATTGAAACCTAGGGTATCATGTTTCTCACACTATTATCCAAGTTCAAATTTGGTTCAAACAAACCATTTTCCTCCTATATATTTATTGTAATTCATGTTAGCCATATTGATAATTCATTCAACTCATGATCATTTAAATCCCTTATATAATTACATTCCAATTCCATTTATAAGGGTTGACACTTATTTACAAGAGAGAAGCAAGAATACAAGTAAGTACACTCAATCACATTTCCCTATTCTTTGAATATAGCCTTCCAATATTATTCCAATATTGTTTAAAACCCTTTCACCAGTCCCTAACCATCTAAAATACACCCAATTTTGCATCTAGTTGGATTTTCATACACAATTATAGTAAGGACATCAATGGGAGAACTAAATTAGCTTAATCCCTCCTCAGAGTATCGGTATGTAAGGGTTTGAAGTGCATCTAGTGTATCTTTTACACATTAACCCCTTATCTCTCTTTCCCAAATTTCCTTTAAAGTTCAAGCACAAAGAGCTCCTAAGTATTTTGAAGATTAAAATAGACACATAATGAGCTCCACATACTTTTGGGGCTTTGATATTTCACTGACAGGGGTAACATACACCTGCTAAGTAGAACCCAAAAAACATAGATCACCTAGACAAAAGCACCAAAAAAGGACTACACCACTGAGGCAATAGGGTGTTCCACTTTTAGCACTCTTGTCCAATTAGAAAAACAAAGTTCACAGATCTATTTTTGACACTGTCTTAGTCTTATACCTTAATTCTTAGACCCTGTCTCAGACTGGACAATATAGAATAAGCTAAGTTACATTTTTTCCTAACTCTCTCTAGTTTTATAAAAAGATCAAATTTTAATTAAATTTCACAAATTAGTAGCCATAATTAGGAATATTATGTACTAATATTCCCCTACCCATACCTATTTATTAAATAGGAATAAAACTCCATTGTTACCAAAAATAATAAAATAATAGGTCATGTTGAGTGTTCTATATCTTTTGATTAAAGCCCACATGTGGATACTATGATTGGTTAGTGGCTTGCATTAGAGCTCTTCCTCATTTCCCTCAATTATTGATCATTTGGTTAACCTCTTCATGAAATGATGATGTATGACAAAATGTTTAGAATCTTAGATATATTCTTATGCTTGTTTTATTAGTGTTTAAAAGTTCAGAAGAGTGGATCAATCATAATTTATGTGAATCACCATCTTTATCTTAGGTTTCCCTTTTATGTCTCTCTCTCGTCTCTCTTCTCTCATCTCTCTCTCTCTTCTCTCTTCTCTTCTCTTCTCTTCTCTCTACTCTCTTCTCCTCTCTCTCTCTCTCTCTCTCTCTCTCATCTTCTCTCTCTTCTCTCTCTCTCTCTCTCTCTCTCTCTCTCCTGGGTCATTAGAAGGTTTTCTTAGTGGGAATGAGCTAAAATGATGCATCTGCAGGAGGCTAACCTCATTAAAAATTCTAGAGGTTTCACCCAATTATAAGATAACCTAGGGTCAATTCCATGTTTAGGTAGATTTGGAAATAGGACTTGAACACTTCTACTTCTATCTAGGGTGAAATCTAGATCTCCAATGGAAAATTACTACAATTAGTTTCAACATAAATGCACACCTACAACCTTAAGTACTCAAGAATCCTTCATAATAGTATATACAAATTGAAAGCTAGTGGTCTCTTGAGGGAGTTTAGTGTTCAAGAATATGTTTCAAAAACATGATGATGAATAAGGTGAAAGGTTTAAGTTTGAATTATACTACAAACAAGGACCTTGGTCAATTCCACCTCAACAATGCAACCTACAACCATACTAATTCCAAGTTCTTCTCATATAGTCAACACATTAAGAATGTGCCATTTAAGATAACTCAAGTAAAAGTGAAATATGAGGTGATGTATTAATTTCAAGTCACTATTTTTTCATCTCCAATACCTTTAAAAATATCATATATAGTACTACCCAGCTTGTGAAGATGTACTATATAGGGAGTTGTATGGATTTTTTATTGTGTTCAAGGACTAATGAGCTAGTTTGAAGAGTGAAATTATTCAAAGAGTGTGAGAAGTGGGATTAAAGTGGTTTGTTAAATATTTTAATCCACAAATTCATGATGAGATGACTATTAAAACACCTCTCAAGCCTCTTGAACACCACCTATAGTACTATCAGTACACAGTCATGATGAAGGTTCTTCAAAAGATAAGGTCATAGAGAGATAACATGAATATTAAAGTTGACCAATGGAGGGTGAGATAAATGAAAGGATTTTCATGAAATTTTTAAGGAATATTCACCATGTTATATTATAAAACTAAGGAGAGAAAAGTAAGAAAAACTTAGTCTTAAAACTAGACCAAGTAGGCAACTCAAAGCTAAGTTTTAGCAAAAAAAGGTCTACAAGCCAAAATATGCATGATCTAGCCTTGAAAATTGGTAAAGATACTAATCATGACATAATATACATGGTCATAAATTTTTTTAGGGTAAATTTTACAAGTGAAAGTTCCCATTATTTTTACATAGTAAACATAGGATCATATTTAGGAGGAATTGGTCATTTTAGGGCATCTATAGGTGAAGTCAAAACATGAAATTTGGTAAGAATGGTTTTCCATGACTCATTTAAGCTTCCTATGAATAAATAGGGTTCAAATTATCATGTTTATGTCATGTTGAGACCCCCAATTAAAAAGGTAATGATTTAAGACCAAATGAAGCTTTGTCATGTTTCAATGCTAATGAGGAGTTTAAGCCTTTGAATAGGTCTTAAAGTAGTGAAATATGATGTTTTTAACATAATATTCTCTATGAAATTGACCAAATTAAATTTTTAAAGAGATTTTTTTATTGAGGCCCAATGTTTAGGCATAAAGGAAGCACGTAGGTAGCTTAGAGTAAAGTTTGGAAAAGTTCATCTACAAGTCAAAGTATGCATCCTCCAATAATTAAACTTGGTAAGGATTGGTAATCATGACTTATTATACCTAGTAAATGATATTTTGAGGCTAATTGTAAAATTTGAAGTTCCCATTATTTTTACATAGTCAATTGCCTCTCTAATCATAATAAAAATCCAAGCGAAGCATACTTCTTGAGGGTGTTTTTTAGGTGATAGAGGGCTCTCATATTCATTCAAGAGTTTGATAATAATGAGAGGGTATTTTTAAAACCTTAAAAATAATATTTAGAGGTGACTACACTCCAATATATATGCAAACCATGCCCTTGAGGGCTAAAACAAGCCCTTAAAGCCTACACTAAACTCAACACATCTCCAAGAATTACAATGAAAAATGACATCAAAGGATGGTATTATGAGATGTTTAATGTAACATGAAGATTATTATGATCGAGATAGAATTAATGGGAATGTGAAATTGGTCCTTTGGAGGAACTTGAGGCTTTTCAAGCCTAAGACATCCAGTTTGAATCCCTCTTCAGATGCTCATATCTTTCACTAAATAGCTGGGACAAAATGCTTTTAGTAATGCTTTTAGCACTCCTAATTTATTTAAAAATTCATTATTTAATTAAGGTATTTTAAGGTCCTAATCTTTATGAATAATTTTTAAGATCATAATCATGTTTTAAAATGCTTACAAACCCATTAAACAAACTTCTTACATATGTATCTTTTGATACTTAACACATCAGATCCCAAAAAATTTTAGCGATGTTAAAGGGGTATATGAAAATAAATATCCATGAAAAAAATGTTTTAGAATGGAGGTATAAATTTCATTAATGATTGTCAAGAAGGTGAGCCTATCTAAACTGCCAAATGAGTATTTTTCACTAGTTCTGGGTATTTAGACTCATAAGTCAATTAAATGGCCTATAAACACTTGGAAAAAATCTATAATTTGTATAGGAATCTCTCACTATTTTTAAAACTATTGTTATAATTATTTTATCATGTGTGGGTGTCTATGAGGCCTAAAATGGCCAAAAATGCCTATTTTCTCTAGTCTTTGAATAGAGAAATGGTTTAAATGCATGTAAGAGGCCTAATGGGGCCTGAATAAATCATTATATGGAACTTGGAGATCTTTACATGGATTTATAATGTTCCTTGATAAGCTAAAGTGTTAGAAACCCAAGTTTTTTGACAATTTGAGAAAATTTTCAAATTTAATGGTGATATCCACCATTGTTGT
>JARHVA010006516.1:790000-842500 GCA_037957365.1 Torreya grandis | reverse complement strand
TATTTTTAATTCCAAATATAATATGTACACAATGTCTTTAAATGAGGTATTTATATCTCTTATGTAGTACTATTCTTCTAGTATTGATGCCATTTCCAATATTTCTAAAAATGTATTGAAAATTTCCATCCATGTTGGCATAAAGATAAAGAGTTAAGTAAGATATAAACTATTATATCATTTATTTTTCATTTATAAAACCCTTTATTTTTTTCACTATGGACATAAATTATTTATCGTTTTTCATAGATTCCTTCTCTTTATGAATTAGTTCCCTCATTTTGATGATGCTCTCCATCAATATATCTAGGTAGTGAAAATCATCATTAAATAAATTTTGGATATCATCCTATCTATTGGTAAGTACTAATTAATTCTTCACGTGACACTTAAGAGCAATATCTATTAATGTCCCTAGAAAATCAAGATAACATTTCTTTTTCAACAATAATGTTAATTATCCAATATGAGTATAATATGAATAGATGTTCTTCAACATAGTTTATGTATTTGTGAAACAATGGTAAATTCATCCTATTTTGTTTCATTTTAGTGTTATAATATTTTTTATGAGTACCACTACTAGTATTGGTACTGATATTCATCAGATTACCTAAGTTACTTGCTCATACAATACTATTGTGATTCTACTTCTACTATTATTTTTGTTATCTAATGAAATTGTGGTTGTGAACTTTATCTCTTGTTAATTCTTCCTAGAATTATCTTATTCATAATTCCTTAAAAAATCCTTGATGTTCTCAATATTTTTCTTATGACTTTTATATTTATTTTCTACCTCTTATTTGTATACACATTATATTTTCAAACTTTTATTCATTACTGACACTTTGTATCTTGTAGTAACCTATCAAGTCTCAATCTCTTTAAGTGCATGAATTAAGGGGTGTATCAAGAAAGGGGTGGGTAGACCATCATTGATTCATAAGATTATTGTCCCTTTTGACACTTGACATCTATACATTTGTCTTCTAAAACCATTTACCCTAAGCTTATTCTTCTCAATCTTACCCATTCCTTTTAGTTGGCATGCCTTATCCATCCCTTTCATACCTTAACTCCTTTTTAATAAATTAAATGTACTAGGTTAACTAGGTCAAACCATTATATTTTAGGGGTATTTTTAACTTTCTTAACTTGTTTGCCTTTCAGCTGACCTAGCTCAAACCTAGTGAATTGTCCTATAAAACACACTAAACATCGATTGGGTCAACCCTTTATAGCTAACATTTTTGGGAGGATATAGGGAAAGATACCCCTATATATACAAGTTAATTTCCCACCATTTCATAAGAGAATAATTAATAATTAATTGTGAATGAGCATCTACTTATTTACCATTCTACTTGAGGAATAAAGCTTAGGGCTTCATATTTTCTTTAGAGATATGGATCTTGTCTTGTGGAGAAGTATTTTGGATGCTTATATAGGTTTTGTATCCTAGAGATTATTTATTTTCATTATCCTTACATACCACAACAATATCTTGAAAAACACCTTGTCCAATGAAGAGTTTGAGGCTCGATGGGTTCATCTTCAAAGGTAAGTATTCCTAACTTTATTTCTCCTTTGTAATAGTAGATACATAAAGCATTTTTATTCTTCTCCCATGTATTAATATTGTGTATATATTGAAATGTTCATATGTCTTCTAATACATGTTTAGTTTAGTTTTTTTTAATTTCAAATCCCCAGTTTGTGCCACAAGCTTTGGTGTGCACTAGATTAGATATACTTTCCTATTATTAAAATAAGTGATTGCTTTAAACCTTAGGACTCCATTAGGGTTGTTATGTGATTGTGTTATACTTTAGGATTCTAAACCTTTCCTAGTATTATATGTTGTGACAAGTGATCCCTTAATCAGGTCTATCATATCCCCATATTGGTCATAGTCTTTCTTAACAAGTGTATCCCAATCAGAAGTGTAGGTATGCTTTATCTTCTCTAAGCTAGGGTTGATTTATAGACATCATTAATTTTTTATTGGATAAATTAGAGTTATTGGTTGGATTATTTTCATATTTCTATTTTAATTTCTTTTCTTACTAACATTAGCTTAACTATTGGCTTCACATTCATAATACATTCTAGTTAACCCAATGTGAATCCTATCCCACCACTGGTTACATTGTATTCACATTTCCATTTTTGTTTATTTTCTTGTTAGTATTATAATTCACTTTGGTTTCACCTTCATATTACATTCTAGTGAACCTGATGTGAAATTAACCCTTACAAGATTTATTTCACTTATTTTCACTCTCTTAGTCATTACTTTTATCATACTCGATCGACGCTATTGACCTAGTTTTTTTACTTATGTGCATAGGTTTCCAAGAAAAAGTAATTGGATCAACCCAATCAACCTATTATGGTATTCTATCCTTTTAGACATCTAGTTCAACCTACTATGTCAACCTAGTTAACCTTGTATAGTTTTAGCACTCTGTAGTAGGTTCTTGCATAGCATGATCGATCCTATCGACCTAATTTATATGTTTTGGCAAAATAATTAAAGGTTCTTCATCATTAATCTTCCTTCATTAAATCTATAATCCACCAAGGTTCTTTTATACATATTTGTCTCTTTATTTTATACCTTTCCCTTCATAATTTGTAGTCTTTAAAACTATGCTTGCATAGTTAAATGAATTGATGATACTGACCCATTTTTATGTTGTGTGTTGCCTAAAATAACTAGGTCAACCTAGCTGACCTTGTACACTTTTATACCTTGCTTCTATAGTATATATTTGACCCTATTGACCCTATTCTATATTTTTTGCATATAGTGTCAACTCTATGCCTTATTTCAAGTTAGAATTAACCTCATATCTACTAGTAATTAGCTCACACATTTATTTTCCTATTTCTTACATGCTTAGAATAGCTCAAATACTTTAATTAGGGGATATTTAATTAATCAATATCACAAACACATAAAAAATCACTTTATCATTTTGTCTACCCAAGGCCAACTTACTTAGATTTCATCACTAAGGGGGAAGCCATCTTGATGCTCTAATCAAGTATAAAGTGTATTTAATGGTATATTCTAGCTAAGCACGTGGCACCCTTATCACTTTAATTTTTAAAGTGATGGCATAGGCCACAACACCAATCTTGTATCATTTCCACTATAATCCCTTTCATCCCAAACTACCTGAAACCATCCTTAGATTGATATCTAGTATCTTGCTTATAGCCAACTTCCAATCACATTAAAAATCATATCTTAATAATCTAATAAATATTTAGGTTGACCAATTAGTTATGTCTTTACTTTTCAAGTTGATTTTTGATCTTTTATAATTATGTGTACAAAATATTGCAATAGATAATATTAGTGCAAGGCTTTATTTTGTGTTTTTCAATTAGATTGGCTAGTGTTAATCCAATTGAATATCTGTTTCCTTTCAGTACTTACTATTTTTCATTACATGAAAAATAATCTAGTTTCATTTTCACAATATATTTTTAGGTTTCTTTAATTCCCTATCTATTTTAATGGGTCAACCTAGTTGACCTAGTAACTTTTATGACTTCTATACAATGTAATGGATCAACCTAGTTAATTTTGTATAGTTTTAAAGTCCCTATTTCTATGCTAGGTTGACCTAGTCAACCTTGTATTATTTAAGTCACCCATTTTTCCTTTGCTTTCTCATCTCTCTTCTTTTTCCTTCACATGGAATTTTTTTTAGGTGATGACATTGAGTTATAGTCAATAAACATGATGAGTTTTACCAATCCTAATAGGGTCTCCCATAGACAGAGTAGGGATCCTCTTTTGGATGCTATTAATCTTAATATTTCCACTCACACAATGAACTGTGGGACCCCTTCAAATACATTTTTACATCATAATCTTCCTATTTTCTTATAAGACCAATCTGAGTTAGAGTATACTCCCAAAATGCTTTTCTTTATTTCTAAATTTCCTCAACATCAAGGAATGGATCTTTCTAAAATTTATAACCTCATGATTAGTGGTCAAACCAAAGAGACTCATTCACTTACTCCTACATTCAACACTATATTTAGGGGTACCACTTTCTTTAATTCTCAGCCTCTTCCTTAAATTTTGAGTCCTTTTTATGCCATGCTATCTTATTTTCTAACCTCTTCTACCTCCATGCCTATTATCTCAACTAATATGATAAGTTTTACATCTACTGGGCCTCTCATAAGATCCAATAACGTTAATCCTTCCAATAGTTCATCATTTTCTACCCAAGGAAATCATGCTTCTAGTGCTTCTTTTTCTTAACCATTCACTAGTCCATCTTTTCTACATAAGAAAATTTTCCACTAATGCCTCATATTTTCATAATTCATCTCAAGCTCATACAAATACTAATAGTGGTACCCAAGCCACTAATACCAACAAAAATACCAATTCTAATGCTTCTAATGTTAATCAAACACATAAAATTTTATTTCAAACTCTTAATCAAATGAATACCATTCAATCTCATAACACAAATCAAATGATGAGAATACAAAACCATCTTCTTAATATTCAATATCATTTGCAATCAATGACTTAGGAAAAACATAACAATAATTTTCCTCCTCATCCTCTTTGATATTCTCAAGGAAATCTTATTCCTCAATCTCCTTTATTTAATAAAACCATTAAGCATGTACAAAATAAACATCTCAATACTCATATTGCCAACATTAATATAATAGGTATAGCACCTAGAATTTCTTATAATGGGTCAACCTATTCTACCTTTCAGCTAAAAATATTATAAAATATTTATAATGAATAGTTCAAATTAAATACTTTTACCACTACCAATCTCCTAGCCAAAACCCTCATGGTTGATGCCTTGGATTGGTAAAATCAACTTGCAACTCATTCCATTTCTATTTTGGATGACCTTATTAAATGATTTAGTGAAAGAATTCCAAACTAATGACCTTCTTAAAAACACTTTGGCCCATTTAATTAATTTCAAACAACATGAAAATGGAACTACCTAAGCCTTTATTAAGAGATCAAAAACTTTGTCAAACAAATGTGAACAAAACATGGTGGATGATAATATTTTTCATCTCTTTAAAAATTCTCTCTATCCTAAATTACAATATTGAGTCCACACACACACTCTCTCTCCATGTGCACTGGAGGAGGATATCAACCAAGATAAAAGACAATATTTCCTAATGCATCAATTCGAGCCACCCCAACTTTCTTTAGGTCTTCATCTCTTACTGAAAAACAAAAACCACAATATCACTAATGATGGTGTTACTAATTCTTATGACACTATTCACAATGTTCAAGTTATCATTCCTAACCCTTATTCATAACCAACTTCTTCTTAACAATATAACAATCTTAATTTTCTTCACCAAATAATATCAACATTCACAGACTTTTATCTTCAACTAAATTACTTAAACGTCTACCTAGGCCTCTTCCACAAGAGATTGACAATACTCATCCTATGAAATCCTTGTATGATCCTAACAAGTTTTGTTGATTTCATGCTTGTTGGGATCATTCTGATGAAACATATAGACAACTTCATAATTTAGCTATGGATTTTATTTTTGGACATAATTTTGATCATGATTCCATTATCTGTAAGCATTAACAAGCCTATGAGATCACTTTCAAGGACTATAAATAACATGACAAAATCCAAGCCTTAAATCAATCCAATTCTCATTTTTCTATCTAAAAATATCCTTTACATAATCATCAACCTATCCAATAGATTCAAGACAAGCCCACCCCTTCCACCAATAATGTACAAAGTCTTGTTGAACCAACTTTTGAAGAAAATATATGTGAAGGGTGGTGGATTTTATTGATTCCCAACATATTTACACTCCTCCTTCACATAAGACATCATCTTATCTATAATTCTTCTCCAACTCATTTAAGTGAGTTGGGGAAAGATGATATTATTACTTTTAATGATCCAATTTATGATTCTCCCTTGGATAACACATCCCATAATATTTCTACTAATTTTCCATAATTTTAAAATACTAATGATAACCAAGATTCTACTAACACTTCCTATAACTCTCAAAATTAATTTGAACCAACTAGTTCATAATCTCAACATGATTTTCAACCTTGACATAAACCTTATTTTTATTCATATCAATGTAAATTTTAGTGCACTTCATCTCCTCTTTTTGAGAATCTCCTTAACCATTACACACCTTTATCTAACAACATTCTTATGTGTTATGATGAATGGGATCCCATTATGGAACACACTAATCTCCCATCTTAGATTCTATTTCTTGAGCTTATGATGACTTCCCCACATCATAGAAGCTATCTTATGTGGCTATTATTCAAGTTGAATGTCCCTTATCCTCCCCTAATAGGATGGGAGGTAGCTTTATCTAGTTCTAAAGATAGTATTTTACAACAATGTGAATTGATGTCTATCAATGTTGATGAAACTATAAACACTTCTCTTTCTTTAAAATTTCCTTTATCTTCAATGATTCCTGACAAGATTTTACTTTATGCAGATGATCCTCCCTTATTTATTAGCATCCAAATAGTTGATATCTAAGTTAAGAATGCATTGATTGATGAAGGTTATGACACTTGTGTTTCTTCTTTCAAATTCATTTAAACTATTGGATATTAAAAATGCAATCTTAAGTCTACATGAAACACATGCCAATGATATGATAGAAGGCAAATGCCTCATCTAGGTTTTGTGTGGATTTTCATTACTATTCTACCTATCACCATCCATGTGAAGGTGATGATATTTAACTTCCCCATTTCTTATAACATCTTTCTTGGTAGGCCATGGACTCACCACATTAGAGCTATCAATTCTTCCACCTTTTAATGCATTAAATTCCCTCAAAATGGAGCCATTTATAGGATTCAAGGTAAAAGTAACCCTTGAATTTAAAAAAAATCTAAGATCATGGGTTTTCAATATTCCTACTCTTCATCCTTATCCTAGTCTTCCATTTCATGAGTCTCAGCATCTCAACTTTCCTATTAACTCAACTCAAAGTTATAGTGGTCACTTTGAGCTCATTGGTAGCATTTCTCCTAACCTATTAAGACTCTGATGATGATGAGCTCAATGATATTAACTTATAGATCAAGATTTATGATCTTTCACCTCATATAATCTCATAACTTCATGATTCCTTGCAACCTCATTCTCACAAACCTCCTTCCAATGACATTCCAATAGTCTTAACCAAGACTATGCATTATATTCACCATGCTTCATCATATGACAAGGTTATTCCTACCTATGTTAGTGATATTCACACCTAATATTATGAAGATTTTTATTATTTATATGATCCATTATTCTCTAGTCTTGTCAAAACCCATGATGCTAATATTTTTCATTATCGTTCTTATTTACTTGAGTCTTTTTGTGCATCTCATCATTTTTCTTTAATTATAGTTATTGATTTCTATATTTCTCCCCTTTATTATTGGGTAGAGATGGCATTGACACCTTTATTTTTTGAGGAACCATGTAATACTATGCTCATGGATCATGTTATGATTGGTCCTTACCATTTTGCTATGTACTTTGACCCTCGTAGTTGGTTTACCCCTAAAGTTAGTGCAAGTCTTCTTAGACCTTCTATAAATCCTACTCCACCCTTAGTAGATCTACTATAGTTGGGCCTCTTCTCACTAATTATATATTTGATCTTGTTTTTTTTTCTATTGTTACTAAACCTACCCTTATTTTTGATACTATAACTCCTTCAGTTGAGCCTATTTCCATTCCTTCTTCATCATCACCCTCCCTTGGTGATGGTTTGCTTCCTTTGCCTAAGATGGCTCCTCTACCCACCAAATGGGCTAATGAGTGCTCTCTAGCTTCTTCCACTCTTATTTTACCTCATTTTATGAGTTATTCTCCTAAAACAACTCACAATCATATTTGTTACTTCTATGGGATAAATAATCATTCTTCCACCTATTATCACAAGTTACAGTAATATATTGATACCTTGCATTTTTCTTCCCCATTATCACACAAAGCCATACCTCTATCAAAGGTAATCCTTAAATATATACGCAAGTATGGTGAGGTATTATTTGTATGGAATCTATGTGTTACCCATCACACCAATCATTGTCACATCTTACAACATCTCAAAGATCACCTTATATCCATTCCCAGACCTTCTACTACTCCTCCCATACGTCATTATTACAAGAAGGCTCCTCTTTCTTCTCCCATGGCTCTACCTCTAGTGGTTCCATCCCCTCCTATGGTCCATTCACCACCTTTTGTGCCTCCATATATGATTCCTTAACCTCTGGACCTTTCCTCACCCCTGGATTCTTCTCCACTAATGATTCTTACATCTCCAGTAGATCCCACTCCCATGCATTCTCTAGAACATCTTTTGCCTAATTTTCCTCCTCAACACAATCCATCAATAATTCCTAATTTTTTAGTTAAGGAGATTAGAAAAGAATTATTTTCTTAATATTCATTTAATATTGATGAAACTTTAACATCATTTCATATTTAGCTTCATAGTGATTTATCTGATATATTGGATAATGTGTGTGGATAAATTTACTAGTATTTATGAACACATACATGGTTATTTCATATTTATATTTCATTGGATGTGTTCTTCAATATTATTTCTATCTATTATATCATTTGAAACTTATCAAATATTTTATAATCTTATATCATGATTTCTTACTTTTTATACTATATCTTTCCTATATTATCATTTATATTCACATATGGTTGTCTTTTATCATTTCTTTCCCTTTATCCTTGGGATTTTTTTAAAAACTATCTTTCTTATATCTTTATGATTATTTTACTTTCTTATCCCTCTTTTTCAAAGATAAATTATCATGTTGACTTGGTTATACAAACCTTATTCACTTTGTTTGTTATTTCTCTCTATCATGTGATCAGTTAGAAAACAATCTATCTCATTATTATTTCCTTTTACAAGTCCACTTTGGATCTATTTTTTCCTTCTTCCTTTTTCTACATACTAAGAATATACATGATTGAGGCTTGAGATCATATGCTAGCTCATTGTCAAGCCTAAGTGTCCTAGTCAGTCTTTGTCTTTGGTTACTTAGCTTCCTTTATCCTTAAACTGTAAGTCATTCATGTGTATCACTACATCTCTCATGATTGTTCATTCCAAATACATATAGAAGAATAATATTAAAAAGTATTTAAAATAAATTTAAAATCCAAATCATTTAAGCAAAAGGTAATGATATTAGAAGTCAAAATTATTCTTAAAAGTCAAATCACACTAAAAGATGTGACTCAAATCACATATCCTTCTTCTAGTCAAAGCTCAAACTCCAAAGTTTACCTCATGATAGATCCAAGGTCCTTTGGGTTGTAGTAGGCAAGTAGATTAGAAGAGGATAATAAAAAGATCTTGTAGTGCTACCTACTTCCTCATGTAAGTACCCAATCTTTATAATAGATCAATGACTCTATAAGGGGTCCTAAAGGATGGGAAACATGCCATGGGAATGTAAGTCCATTTTTATTTTTCTTATACTAATCAACCTTCATGAGTTGATCTTAGTATCAAACTTATTTTCCTATATATCTTTATTTCTATATCAAATTGGTTTCTTTATAACATAGATGATCACTAGTCACTTAGTGTCTTCTCATGTCTTTAGTCTACCTCTTCCTCCTAAGGTCTTCGCATAAGATACCTAATTATTACTTTTTACATTCCATTTTTCAATCCATATATCCCTTATATTTCTTCTTAAGAAATATTATTTTTTCTACTGATCACTCCCCTTGGGATTTGATTTATGAGTTGCTTTGTAAGATCATAGATAAAACTAAGAACTCCTCACAAATTACCATATTTTCCTTCCTATTACCCACATCATTTATTACTTGATCTTCCTATTTATTACACCCTAGTAGTGTTCTTGTTTTTTGAGTTTTAGTGTAAAACCATGGATAGGACTCAACCCTCCTCACATAATTTTTTAATACCCAAGACACCATCTAAATTAAATGTGTCAAATTTAAGATAAAATTCAATTGAATATGAATTTACATGTCATTTTACATGTTTCCCATCTTGATTTAGTATGTTTTATGCTTACTTAATTTTTATTTCACCTTTTTATCTTCTTATTTTTCAAGTACATGTAATATTTCAACAATTTTTTAGATTTTTCATACTTCCCAGCTTGAATTAGTATGATCAATTTAATTCCAATCTTTTACAATTTTGTTTTTCTTTCATACTTCCTAGCATGATCTAGTATGATTGATTGACTTAATTATTTTTTTATTACCATTTATGCCCTTTTACATACCTTCAATTTTATTACATTGATTTCATACTTCTTAGTGCGATATTAGTATGACTTTATTTATTTTAAATTGGTGCAAAAATATTTCACATTGGGTTAAAAATAAATTCCCTTTTTACCATAATTTTCTTGTTATTACACATTTCCCAACTTTAAATAGTGTGTAGTACATTTTTTGTGATTTATTATATTTTTCCAAGTCCTTTTGCCTTTTGTTTTACCATACATATGTCCAACATAATGCTATAAAAGAAACCACATCTCATATATTTCCTATAACATATACAATAAAGACAAATACATGTTCTAAAAATAAATATATCCAAAGCATCCACAAACACAACCACCATAATGACAACATACACAACCAAAAATAATATGCCAAAATTATCCATATATATATATATATATATATATATATATATATATATATATATATATATATATCTCATGATTTTAAATAAATTATATACAACCATATATAATGCTCTAGCTCTATGGCTAGGATCCATCTTATCTATCTCATGTCCTAGCCACACTACTTTTTGAGGCCTCAATTTTACTTCTTTCAATAGTACACTATAAGGAGGCCATCTAAGATCTCAATCCTTCTACCTATCCCTATAGGTGTGCTACTTACACTTGTGACTCCACCAGTTGGGTTTGAATCTCTATCATCTACACTACTATATTTAGATGTGTATCTCTATTATCTCCTAGGGCTTGCCATGCCTATATCTCCCATGCACCCATCACTAATGGTGGATGCATCCACTCTCTCTACACCTATATCTACCTTACTACTTCTCCAATTAATTTAAACTAACTTGCATAGGCAAGGGTAGATAGTACACTCAGATCCTCAAGTGTCATGGGGTCGTATGGCTATAGAGCCTCATCCAAGACATCATAGAGTGATCCCATCACTAGGGACACCCATCTCTCCTCCTTATCCTCAAATACACCTAAAAAATCACACTAGATGGATATTAGATCACTATTACATCTCAAAATATCTATCTATTTCTATTTCTAAAATATAAACCTAAGCAATAATTTAACCACCTTTTCTTACATGTATATGTCTTAGATAGTATGATCTCACCATCCACATGAATGCCTAGCATAGTATCCCATTTATGTGACTACCTATCATAGTCTCCCCATTTATACAGCCTCCTAACACCTCCTTTATAGGTTTCCTCCTCATCTCAAACTTGGCTATCATAGCTTATGTTTATCTCAACCTACATCTGAGTGGTCTTTCTATCATTTCCTCTAGCTCACCCATAGGGTCATTTGGGATGGAAATAGTCTCTACTCTATCTTAATCATCTGTAATCCATTGAAACCATGTCATTGATGGCCTCTACTCATATTTTTATAGAGCTAGTAATGGTATATCTAGTATCTCTACATCCACATCCCTATCCTCCTACTCAACTCCTCATTGTGCCCAACCAATCCATGGTCACTCTTGATGTGGAATTAGTATCAGCCTCACTATCTATGGCCATAGTCCTCTCCTCCCCATGGCTCCATCACATGTTGATCCCACTACTCGAGTATCAATATTAGTGTTTTTGGATGAGGTAGGCCCATTTTCCCTTGGCACCTGTGCTACCAGTTATGGCTCTCTCCACTAGAAATAGTGTCCAATAACCTCTATCCTTATTTTCACTAGTGAAACTATGTCTTAGCTCACCCATGTAGCTATTATGTGCTCATATATATACCACACTATGTCTACACATCTCACTAACTACATTGTTATCATGTGGGGCACAACCAATGCTACCTAGTCTTCCCTCTTTTTCCACACTCAAGGTGACCTATCATCAACTATATGGGGCAACCTAGTCAGATGGTACATAGGAAACCTCTCATATATCCAAGTTGTTGTCAATATGATCAGTCCCATGGTCTTATTCCCTATAACCAACAACTCATATATGTCATGTACCAAATAGACCCAAATGATAGATCGCAGATCATATATAACTTTCTCCTCCAAGATTCTCAAGGCTACCACAAACAATGGTACCTTATTGTTTTACTTGTGACATAACACCCACTATATCATAAGGTGTATCAATGGCTCATAGATATCTATAATATGTGATGTATATAAATTTAACATGTTAACTATCCTACTTGGTAATATCATATCTTATCTTATATCCCACATGGTTAATACTCTACTCTCCTCTAGACTATCTAGTATCCCTATAGTCACCTATGCTCCTACTATAGGTATCCCTAAGATGGCATGGACATACTCTAGTGTGATATCCACCTGTATTGTATCCCCATCCATCTCTCATCTAAATGTGTTAGTCAATTATTCTCAACAACTAAGGGACATGAATAAAAAATTAGTATTGAGGGGGATCCATCGCATATCAATTATCCTATCTAGACCTATGGATCCTAGTCTAGCCATATCTCCATCTAATAACCTATCTAACAAGTCTAATATTAATTTTACCATATTTATAGCCTAAATAGTCATTATTGACCTTAATTGGTAATTTTTATCCATTCTAACCCTCTTATTAGTTTGACCAAAAAATTCATATCTTTTTGCTTTGTTGACTCAAAAATCTAGATCAACCTCCTTCTCTTCCCCTCCCTAGTGTTGAGTTTCCATTCTAGACCTTTCAAACCACATCGTAACTCTAAACTAGGCCATCAACTTTTAGAATGTATAGGATTGACCCACACCTACTAGGCTGACATTGTGGATTCTACTCATTTTTAGCCCACTAGGTTGGCTAGGTTGACCAAGTGCTTTCTACCTATTGATCCCTTGCATTTCCCAAAATAAAAGTGTAATTTTCTTACTTTCTTTCTAAACCCTACAAACCCATTTTATGTCTTCTTAGTTTTTACCTATAGAAGCTAATTTTATTTCATTTTGACATATAGAAATTCTTAAAATCAAATTTTACTAAAACTACACTTAATTCACTAAAAATTTCAAAAAAAAGTCTGAGATTCATAGTTGTATACCTATAGTGCACCTGTTGCCACCTATGGAGCTCTTCCTTGCCTAAAATATCATTTCCTCACCATCTTAGATTTTTTTTTCTCTAGTTTTCTTTTACTCCTCTCTCACAAATCAAAATAATAAATGAATTGTCTTTTACCCTATTAAGAAACACTTTTTAAAATTTAAAAATTTAAATTATTTTTCAATAGATTCCTTATTTTGCTTATATCTTTGTTTCTACTCATCTATTTTTCAAACCATAAATTTAATTAGATTCATGATGATGTAGAGAATATTTTTCAATAATATATGCATATATTCTAATCATTTTGATTTTTTACTATTTTTTGCACTAACTTCTATAGGTTTATCTAATGTTCTCTACATTGGACACCATCACATTTCTTATAGTTTACTTCTTTATATATAGCACTATGGTAAGTTAAAGATATGTTTGTTTCAATTTATTCCTTTAATCTATCTTATTTACTACTTACTGCACTTTACTTAGCATCAACATTGTGTGTTATAATGTTTTATCCTAAAGTACCATCTTATGTTGCACTTACGTGACACATGATGAGATTTTAATGGGGAATATTTATACACAATATTTTCAAACATTTATTAATTACTAACACTTTGTATCTTTCACAAACCTATCTATTATTAATCTTTATAAGTTCATACCTTAAGGGGTGCACTAGGGAAGGGGTGGGCAAACCATCAGTGCTTTGTAATATTGTTGTCCCTTTTGCCACTTTCCATCTACAAACTTGTCTCCTAAAACCATTTACCCTAAGCTTACTCTTCTTAGTCCTACCCATTCCTCTCAATTTTAATACCTTATCCATCCTTTTCTTGTGTTAAATCCCTTTTGGTCAGTCAATTGTACTAGGTAAACTAGGTCGACCTAGTATAATTTAGGGGTATTTTTCACTTTATTAGCTTGTTGGCCTTTTGGCCAACCTAGCTTAGACCTAATGAATTATCTTTGAAAACACACTAGGTTGACCTTGTACATCCAAAATTTATAGGAGGATTTAGGGAAAGATATACCTATATATACAAGTTCATTTCCCACCATTTCATAAGAGAATAATTAATAGTGAAGTGTGAACAAAAATTTACTTATTGACCATTCTACTTGAGGAATAAATCTTAGGGTTCCATAATTTATTTGAAGATATATATCTTTTCTTATGGAGAAATATTTTAGATGCTTAGATAGATTGTGTAGCCTATTGTTGATCTTTGTTATACTTAAATACCACAACAATATTTTTTGAAGCACCTTGGCCAAGGGAGAGATTGAGGCTTGGTAGTTTCATCTTCAAAGGTAATTATTCCTAAATTTATTTATACTTTGTAAGAATAGACAGATAATGCATTTTATTCTTCTTCCTTGTATTAGGATTTTGTATAAATGACATGAGTATATATTTTCTAATACATGTTTAGTTTAGTTATTTTATTTTTTATAACCCTCACTTTGTGCCACAAGTTTTGGTGTGCACTAGATTAGATTTTATTTCCTATTATTAGAATAAGTGAATGTTTTAAACCTTAGTAATCCATTAGGGTTATAGTGTGATTATGTTATACTGTAGGATTTGAAAGCCTTCCTATCATGATATGTTGTGACAAGTGATCCCCTAATCAGGTATAGTGGATACTCATATTGGTCATGCTACCACTTAGCAAGTGTATCCTAATTAGAAGTGTAAGTATGATCTATCTACTTTGAGACATGTTTGATTTATAGACATGATACATTTTTTATTGCATATATTATCCAATAAGTATGTCTTTTATAAGAGATGGATACATGCATCTATTTTGAAGTAGCACATGGGATTGTGATTGGTTTATATGATTCATTTCCTATTAGGGATTCTTTTAGTTGGGGTTTAAGGGATCACATCACTTTAGATATCTTCATTTCCATATTTTATCTCTAATTATACTTATTATCCCATTTTTTTCATTAACTAATCATTGCTCTATTGAATTATCTTCTTCCTTATCTCCCTTTTGTATTTATTTTTTCTGACTACTAATACTTATATTTGAACCACCTTTCTTTTTAAGTTTATCATCTATATCATCTTAGATTTTTTATTTTATGTTATTAAATGACTCAATTTATCCATGTTTTTAGGTTGGACTTGATTGTATCATCTAGGCTTACCAATTTTATAGTATGAGTTCACTTTGTTCCCTTATGCTCACTAGGTTTTAAGTATGATTGGGATTCATGGTTTAGCTGATATGAACTACCAGGTGGAAACTCACCTTTTCTACAAGGTAAGAATCATTTGCCTTCTAATTTATTTATCTCTCTCTATCTCATTAGATATATTTAATTTTTATATTTATATATATTTTTCATAATATCATTAAGATAAATATGTATGAATCTATAAAGTACATGCCAATATCTTAAGCATCTACTTGGCATGCTTTAGAGATAGTCTACCATCCTTCTGACCTAGGGAATATCTACCCATTTAATGCAAGATAATTCTAATATATATCATTTTAGGGTTACCATACACCTTGTGTTTATACTTATACACCTTTTCCCCCTCTATCGGTATATTGATAACCATTGAAATTTCCTCTTTTGATATATCCAAGTCCCTCTCATGATAAATCTTGTAATTAGCATGTTAAATATCACTTATGAAGGTAAGATTGATTTAGGAGTTTATTTTGTAATTTTAAGGACACACTATTATTATAATGTAGTTATTTTGAGTGCACATTAATAGTAGATTATCTTATATTTAAGTTGATCACAAACACCTAGTAGTTGTTATGCAACTGACTCATGTGATAATTTATTAGGCTCTCCCTATTATGTTTATAAAACACATAGACTACATAAATATTATGAACAAAGTGTTGGAATTAGCTAATAGGAGGGGGGTGAATCAGTTGCTCAACATCTCATAATCAATTCCATTTTATCCTAATGAAATAAACACTTAAGCATAACATAAATAAATCAGTACATAAGTAAGATCAATAGAGATAAACACAAGTACACTTCATCTATGCAGGAAACCTTCATGGGGAATAAAACCCACACTCAATATTGAAACCAATGGACTACTTGTCTTATATGATAGATCAAACAATATACCTTTAGTGAGATACCTATCCCACAAATACCACTTACCCCTAGGATGGCTAAGTCCTTCTGACCAAAGATGTCAAGCACCTACCCAACACCTTAGACAGGAGAAAACATCTGATCTTCAAATTTGAAGTGATGTTTTATACACCTAATTATAGAACACCTGAAGCTCATACACCTAAAATCTACTTCTCTTCTCCAAGCAGACACTCCTATCTCATTTGCTCAACTAAGTCATCCTTTAGACTATTAGGTATAATGACTTGTTAGCTCATTAACCTAATCAAATAAACATTAATGATACTATTTAACCTATAATGTTACTTAATGACCTATCTCTTCTCCTTTATTTATCTCATTCCTTTTCTTTAGTCCACACCCCCTATGCACTTGATAAACAAGATAACTAATCTTGCTTATATACCTTTCTCCACACCTCATATCATATTGGTCAGCCAAGAAAAAATATAAGGATAAATAAAATATCATATTAAAAACATCATTGAAACTAAAACACTCCATATATTTTCCATACTTGAAATGACATCTATCCAACTACCACATTACATTAGGCCCAATTAACCTTTATAGGTCATTCATTGCATATGACCATATCCATGAATAATAGATCTCATAAAAGAATAAGAAATAATTATATAAGATAATAAAATTTAATATAAATATTTTCATATCCCAACAAGGCCCCATACATCAAATATACTTAGAACTCACCATTAGGCCTAAATAGACATAATAGACCTAATAGGCCTAAAACCACTTTCTCACACATTGAGCAAGATGAACACTTTGGGATCTAAAAGAGGGATAAAAAAATCATAATGGGTATATTAATACCATTTCACACTTATAAAAGTGTCCAATCCACCTGGAACTCAAAACCACTACTCATCCAAGCCATTCTCTCTCTCTTTCTCCCTCCAAGGCTTGCAAACACCCAAAAAATACTACGAAGAAGAACTGAAGAATGATATTCATTTATCCACTTGAAAAAATTATATAATAAATTATAAATTTTCTTAATTACTAAATAAACAACTCAAAATTTATTTTTCACCTTCACACATCTTATAACCATCCAAACTAACTCACTCTAGATGACCTACTCAAACTGGTCATGCACAATAGAAACTTAGTCAAAAATATTTGACTAATCCTATAAAATTAGAGGAAAAATATGAATAAAAAATACATGTAATAAATATTTTATAATCATATAATACAACCAATCTCTCACTCACCTCAAACTCTGCTCAGAACAACTCAAACTAGCCTCTCTAAATAGGCCACTTTGGACTGCCTATAAGCTCCAAAAACTAGTAAAAGAAAAAAGAATTTATATCACCTAAAATAGATTAAAATATATATTAAAATTAATTATAAATATCATAAAATTACATTATATCACTCTCTTATAATTATATCATTGTATCTAGTATAAAAAACTCTTCTAAAAGCCATTTTCATTTCACTAGCTCACACAAACTCAAAAGGACCAAGAAGGTCAACTTTGAGTCAAATCTCTGATCATACCTAAAGAATAGGAAGAAAATAAAATGAATGGATAGAGTTAATAAAACCCTTGAATCACCACTAGGATCTCAAAGTCATTCCTAAACACTTGATCACCTTCCTATTTTATCTTCTCACTCCAACTAGTCTTTCTCACTATTTTCACTATCTGTAGATTAGCGATTAGTCAACTTGATTGAAAAAAATAATTGAAAAAGTGAATATTTATTTAAAAATATATATATATTTAATTTAATAAAAATTCCTTACCCTAAATCTCCAATAATTTACATGCATTGACCTAGTCAACTCTACCTATAGTACCAAAATCTTTATAGTCAAGCATATTTATGTACCTTTTACACACTACCCTAACACACCAATACCATTTTTAGATGAATATATGAGTCATATATACCTTAAAATATTAAAAATTTCTCAAATAATCCATTTTGGGCTATATCAAACAAGCTTTCTTCAATCAAGTCTAAGACTAGGGTTTTAGACCATAAAAACCTGCTTACCTTCTTAACAATTGTTCATAAATGATAAGAACTTAATCAATGAAATAATTATTATAAATAATTATAAATAACCATATAAAACTTATCCAAAAGGATTAGGTCCCTATGAAAAGTATACATGAGCTAATGAATGTTGAAACTTTCCTCTCAAGCTCAAAATGCACCATTCGAGCCACCTCTGAAGCATATGAAGACGTTTCTTGATTTTCTATCTCTATGTAAATAACCTACCCAAAAACTTATATATTTGAAAACATTTTATATTCACCTTTGAATTTATTTATGATACACTAGATGATGGAACACTTGAAGCTCATACACCTGTAATCTACTTCTTTTCTCTAGGCAAACACTCCTAGCTCATTCACTTAAATAAGTCACCCTTTAGAATATTAGGTATAATGACTTGTTAGATAATGAACCTGATGAAACAAAAATTAATTATACTATTCACCCTCTGATTATTCTCAATTACCTATCTTTGATCCTTGATTGAGTTCTTTCCTTCGCTTTAGTCCACATCCCATCTGCACTTGTGATAAACAAGATAACTAGTCTTGCTTATATACCTTTCTCCACACAATATCATCTTCATAATACAAGAAAAAATATAAATATAAATAAAATATCCCCTAAATTACACCAATTAAACTCAAACACTCCATAGGTTGGCCATAATTCAAATGGCACCTATCCAACTACTAGGCTACACGAGGCCCAATTAGCCCTTATAGGTCATTCACCACATATGACCATCTCCATGAATAATAAAACTAAAATAATATTAATAATAAATACTTATATAATATAATAAAATATAATTCAAACATTTTCTTATCACAACAAGGTCCCATACATCAAATATACTCAAAACTCACCATTAGGCATAAATAGAACTAATAGACCTAATATGCCTAAACCATTTGCTCACACATTGAGTAAGATGAAAAATTTGGGATAAAAAAAGGGATAAAAACACCATAATATATCTCCAAATACAATTTCAAACTTCCCAAATAGTCCAATCCAATTGGAACTCCAAACCACTACTCCATCCAAGTCATTCTCTCTCTCACTCCAAGACCTGCAAACACCCATAAAATACTACCAAGAAGAAAATAAGAATTATATTAATTTATAAACTTTAAAAACTGGTAAAATACATTAAAAAGCTCATTCATGACTCAATAAAAACCTAAAAATTTATTTTTCACCTTCACACAACTTAGAACCATCCAAACCAACTCACTCCAGATGACCTATTCAAACTAGTCATGCACACTAGAAACTTAGTCAAATATTTTTGACTGATCCAAAAAAAATAGAGGAAAAATATGAAGAAAAAATATATTCAATAAATATTTTATAATCATATAATACCACTAAGCTCTCACTCACCTCAAATACTACTTTGAACAACTCAAACTAGCCTCTCTAAATAGGTCACTTCAAACTGCTTGCAACCTCTAAAAATGAGCCATGGAAACAATAATTTATCTAAAATAAAATTGATTAAATAATATATTCCAATGCATGAAAAATATCCTAAATTTATCTTATATCAATCTCCTATAATTAGATCATAGGCTTTAATAGCAAAAACTCTTCTATAAGCCATTTTCACTTCACTAGCTCACACAGACTCAAAAGGACCAAGAAGGTAAACTTTGAGTCAACTCCCTAATCATCCCTAAATAATATTAACCACTTAAAATTATTGTATATATATAATAATACCCTTTCATCACTAACAAGCTCTCAAAGTCATCCCTAAACACATAATCACCTTCCCAATTTATCTTCTCATTCTAACTACTCTTTCTCACTATTTTCACTATCTATAGAATATAAAATAGTCAAATTAATTTAAAAAAATAATTTAAATAGTGAATATTTATATCCAAAAAAACTATATGTAATTAAATAAAAAGTCTTGGCCTTCAATCTCTAATAATTTACATGCATCGACCTAGTCAACTCTAGCTGTAGTACTAAAATCTTTAGAGACAAGCATATTTGTATAACTTATTATCACTACCATAACACACCAATACAACTTGTATATTTATATATTATTCCTATATACCTTAAAATATTCAAAAAATTTAAACCAATCCATTACAAGATATATCCAACAAGCTTTCTTCAATCTAGTCTAATACTAGTGTTTTAGACCATAAAAAAACTACTTACCTTCATAACAATCATTCATAATGGATAGGACCTTAATAAATTAAATTATGATTGTAAATAATTTTTAGAAACCCTCTCCACCTTTTAAAAAATTATCAGGTCCCCATGCAAAGTATACATGAGCTAATTAATGTTGAAACTTTCCTCTCGGGCTCAAAATATGCCATTTGAGCCACCTCTGAAGCACATGAAGATTTTTATTGACTTTATATCTCCTTATTTGACCAAAAAACTCATAATAATGCTTGAAAAAACTTTATTGACCATCTCCCATGAAAATATAAGCTTCATCAAGCTGTAAACACCCTTTGACCCTTCACAAAGCCTCACAAGCCCACTTAAGCCAACTAGGCCAAGATCCAAACAACCTTATAGACCATTTTCAACTAATTAAACTATTATATTATCTCCATAAACATTTATAACATGCATATTACAAGAACAACAAGCTCTATACCATGGCATATAAGCCATAGGACTCAAAACTCTATAGGCAACCATGGATGGTCAAACCTACTAGACCTACATACTTCATGAGAACCTCATGAAACCACTCTAACCTGTATATAAATTTAAAATATCAAGTATTTAAATACCATAAAATGACCTATGACACCATACATTAATCCAAATAACCTTCATGCAAACATCTCACTACACCAGGCACATTAGACCACCATGTTCCATCTCATTGCACTTGCTAGACCACTTTGTCATTATCCATGCCTTATAGACATCAATGACAAAAATTACCATCAGTTTACCAACACAAAGGATTTAATTATTCAATATTTACCATTATGTTTGTAGTATTTATGAAATCATGGCTTCATTGTGATAATGGTGTGAATAAGAGATCTTTCAGTTGCTTGAGAAGCATTAAATTATTCAAATGGTATGAGATAAAATTTAAATAAACCATTATTTAGTTGCTTATATAAGGTTTCAAAAATCAAACTGATATTATAAAACTACAACATTTGCATAATATTTATTTCACATGGTTGTATAATTCTTTATTTAGTCCATACTTGAGCCATGTGTCTTTATGTTTTTGCATTAATGTATTTTCAAAAAAATTATTAATTTTTAGTTTATGGGTCATACCATTAAATAAATTTTTTATTTTACATTATTTGGATCAGCCATGTGTAAGCCATATTACTCATAAATTTTAGTAGACACCTTATTTGATTTCATTTCAAGCACTGGAGGTATAGTTTTTAATTTATCTCATGGATCTATTATTCTCTCATCAACCATCATATTAGGGATTTACATTGACCTCAATATTTTTTATAATTTATCTTATTATACTATGCATTACTATCATGATCATCTTCACTCAATGCTATAGTGTGAAACATATTTTTCCATATTGAGTAGTGTAGCTTGGTGTAGATGATATTTATGGATTATACAACACCTTAGTATTATATATTTTGAAAACTCAAACCTTGGATATTCCTCTTAGTTTTGTACCTTTTGCACTTTTATAATCCTTGTATCTACTTTACCTTGTTCCCTTTGTCCTATATCTTCATTTGACTAGTATTATGTTGATGACCTAGACCTTCTATCTTTCCCAAAATTCTAAAAACCTACTTATCTTCCACATCTACAAGTTTTGAGTTTGTACCTACTTTCATATTCCATAGACGCTACCATTCTAGACAAAAAATTGAGTCAATATAAGTGTCCTACTCTGACATAATGATCCAAATCCCTAATTTCATCTAATTTTTAGATGAAATATATCGTACTTTTCTATTTAAGTGCTTTAATGCAAGTTACTTCTCCAAAGGGATTGATATAAATACAAGATCAACCATAAATCATTCCTCACCTAACACAACCAACGGAAACTTATCAAATAATTCAATCAAACACTCAATAAATCAAATCTTCCTTATTTTATTCTATTTTCATAATAGTGTTAGGGATAACATATACATGTCTTAAGTACTAAAGGAGCAACCTAAGATCTTTAATCTATAAGTAACAAGCTAAATTACTCTTACTACTTATTTTAGCACATATTGCATGATTCACACACAAGCCAACATTTAGGGGAGAACTATATTAATTCGAGTCCCTATTAAGAATATAGGATATTTAGGTAGTACTCATTCATAGAGGGGTATATTGGGCCAGCTTGACACTATGTTCCAACTAACCCATTTTTCCCCAAAGTCATTATGAATACGAAGAACTAGGGTTTTATAATTTCATGATGAGTGATAATCCATGACCTATATCTGAATAATCCAAAGTGAAGGTGAATATAAGACCATAAGCATCTAGGTGGTTGCATATTTTTCAAGTAGGTATTATGTAAAGAGCACCTATATCAATTTTAGATAGTAATGTCAATGTAATCATTCTAGACTGATGCTAGTGTCCTCAGATCTAGAGGAACTTAATCTATAAATTGACAAGTATTCTAAAATCATCTTCTAGTTTATTTACTACCTATTAGGGATTTAGAACTACATTAGCATAAGAACTATCTAAGTAAATTACATCTTTGTCATTTCAATATATAACATAGTTGTCCTTAAAAAATTTAATCTATCTCAGTTTAATGAATTTAGTATTGTTATATGTGAGTTTAGAATATAATTAGACTAATTTAGAAACTATCTACCATCCTTATGACCTAGGATATATCTACCCCTTTAACCCTAGATAACCTTGATCTAGATATTTTTTAGGGATAAACATGTGGTGAACCTGATATTTGAATACCAAATCCTAGCTGGTTTAGGGTTTTTGTTTTTCTTATTGTCTTGATTATTTTACTTTGTTACAAATTCTAATTTTTTCATTTTTGAATTAATGTAAAATTTTAATGTAAAACCTCATTTTAAAATGGAATATAAATAAGTATTGATTACTCATCTCAATAATAACAAGATCTTAATGGATGAATTTTTTATGTTATGGAAAATGGTATAAATAAGAATGATAAAATGAAGGATTCATCACCTAGTGATGGTGAATCCTTATAATTTACTACAATTGATTCAATAAATATCAATAAACCTACATCTAATAGAGGCATAAATTATGTTTTCCAACCCTTTTTCCTAAAACTACTATCACTACATCTACCATAGGGATAACAAATGTTTAGACTCAAATACTAGTTTCTATGCCTATCAAAACCATGATTACATCCTCTTTGGTGATTACTTATATTTATAATATAAATCCCTATGGTATCATAGTTAAAACACTCCTTTAAGTTATAAATACCTTGGAGGAAAAGGTTACAAACATTGAACAAAATGCTTTAAATTCTCCTCATGATATTGATTCCCAAGATGTGTTACATAGCCCTATTAAACTTGAGATATATTTGTACCCTTTAACAAATAGTTTTGTTTCACCCAATCTCACATTTTTTTTATATCAAGGGTGACCATGAACAACATATTTTAATCTCTTATGTGGCATGCCTTGATTACATCTCCAATGATAAAATTTTGACCAAATTATTCACAAAAAGTCTCAAGGACTATGATTTGAGGCGGTTATATGATTTATCTCTCCCATCTAGGAAATCATTCAACCATAATGTAAATTAGTTTTTTACACAATTTTCCTTTAATTTTTTTAAAAAGGTTTCATATTCTCAAATTACCAAAATCAAACAAGGAAAAAATGAACCTATCAATAAATATGTCTTGAGGTACAAGACAATTTTAGCTAAAATGTACAATACTATGGCATATAAGGAGTTTCAAGACATTCAAACAAAATTTTATTGGTCCTTTACATGAGTACATTATTTTCAAGAAGTTCAAATATTTTGATGACTTATGCCATCTTGTACAATACCATTAAATGAAGTTGATTTCATTAGATATTCTCAAATATGTAGAAAAAACACTAGTTGCATGTACATCTATAGCTAAATTTACAATCAAATCAAGTTATAATATAAAATATCTCAAGCCTAAAAAGGAAACAACCATAATGATTAACATGGTTTCATAGCAACCTAATCAGTGTGTCTTATCTCATGCACCAAAGAGACCATTTACCATTTTACCTAGGTCTCTTGCTTCATTAATCCCATGACTAGTAGAGTGTCATATCATATCTCTCCCTCATCCTATAAGGGTTGATATTAATATACCTATACCCAAAGGATATGATGTGAATACTTATTTGGATTATCACTAGGGACTAAGACATTCTTTAAATAATTTTTTTACCTTGAAGAATAATATTCAATACCTAATTGAATACCAAAACATTAAATTTGATCATCCTCCCAAGGAATTAGGTTCACAACCTGGTGATCACCAGAAACATAAAATATTTAACAATCCTTTTTAGACCATTCTAATAAAAAACAAAAACTGTAAATGGAATATAATGCACATCCTCCTCCATCACATTATGGGAACCAATTAAATGGTATTATTGGTACTTATACACAACATAAACCTTCTATTATTTATACACCTTTTTATTTTGATGAAATTAAGATTAAGGATAATGACTTTGATCTTCATTCTTTATTCATGTGATCATACCTTGATAAACACCCTACACACATCATTATGGTCAATAATGATACAAGTGAAAATGTTTACACCATGACATTATTTATGCATCTAGGTTATACTCATCATGATTTTAATCCTTATACTAGATTAATTAGATAATTTTATGGGACCTAATAGAAGGTTCTTGGTAAGGTTGACCTACCTTTACGAGTCAATCCCAAACATGTGGTTACTACTAAATTTTCATTTATACCTTCCACTAGGATATTTGATATGTTATTATGAATATATTAGATCCATACACTTAAAAAATTGTCTTCTACAGTAAAAGGGTGTGTTAAATAAATTCATGCCAATTGGGTAATTATAGTTTCTATAATCCCATATGAACATCCTCTTGAACAAAAAAAACTTATAACTAGATAGTTAATTACTAAGAATACTAAGGCTAATTCACTACAAAAGGTTAAGCAATGGTAAATCCCCTTTACTAGGCAACTAATACTTGAGATACCATTACATTATAGACATAAAATTGATTCCTTATAATTATCATCTACTATACATCATGTTTAGACATCTAGATCAACTACACATGTTACTATTATTGTTATTCCAAAGAAACCATAGAGAAATCAATGATGGGTTCCATGAACCCCTACTCTTATTACTCATACAATTTATCCAAGACCACATAGTCATTTTTTACATATGTAGAGCATCAAAAATACTATAATGATAGATATTTCACTTTTAAATGCTCCTCGATAGGGTCACCAACTTATTAAACTAGGTTCACAATAGGAAAATATTTATGACCATTCTTTGGATGGGATCATAGGATGATCTATCTTCTCCATATATTCTAAAATACAAAAAAAACATTCAAACCTCAAAAAATATTTTTGACACTTACATATTATATTGGATCATGGGAATTTATGTGTTAAGTCCATGTTAATGAATGGCATATTAGTTATTCCTACATAAACATGTGTGTCATGCTTCTACTTGAGAGTGACATAGGCATACACTAATATATTATCTATTCCTATTTTAGATGTTGGGTCTTTCCTCTACTTGTGTCATATAGACATTTGGGGAATCCAAATCTATGATCACAATACTAATAGGTTATATGGTTCAAGGATCACTTTTAATTTTCATGTTTGAGCTCATTTATGTACTTTACACATGCCTTTATCCATTATTATATATTTTATAGGGTACTTAATATAATATGCACTTAAAAATAATTGATAACACATTTTATACATGGGATAATATGACATGTTTGTGTTGGTTACTTATGATTTCATTTTTTAGTTCCTTGAGTGTCTGACCTTGTTATTATCTTGCTTATTTGAGAATTTGAGTATGCACCTTTAGTTATGGCCCCCATTCCTATGTCTACTTGTTTTGACATTTTAAAATGTCATTTATTATTATATGGACATTTGAATATGTCATCCTTGATTTCTTAGACACATGACTAAGTCATGTCCCTTTGATTATGTAGCATTTGAATGTGCCCCTTGTTTACAATATCCTTGGACCATTGCCTTTTAACTTGATTTTAAGTGTTTTTCTATGTGTGGTTGATTTCCTTGTTGATATTATATTATTAAAATTTATATGTTTTCATGTTTTTATCATGTAGCTTAAGCCTTCATGTGATCACATTGTCCTATGCAATTCAATTCTATATTTACCTAGACATGTTTTTCTATATGTTCCATTGTTACATTAAAAGATTGTATAGTTGCCATATCCTTTTAAGGTGAGGTAACTACTGGTATTTATTGTTATTTCCCCTAAAATGTGGGGCATGTCACATAGGCATGGATTCCACACATTCATATTTTTTATATTCAATGGGAACATGTCATATAGGTATGACATACACACATTCATAGTTTTTAGATTTAGTAGGGGCATTTTTTGTAAGAATGCTATCCTCAATTATTATATATTTTTCACTTATATAAATTTTTACATCTAATGGGGGCATGATTTGGAAGTATATTTTCCATATTTATTCAATATCCAACATCTCCATATTTTGGTGGGGTCATGTTTTGGAAACAAGTCCTCCATTTTGGTAATTATTTTAGTTTTAATATTTATCCATATATAACAATGGAATGCTTTGGAATTATGTTTTCTACACTTACATAGTTTATGAATTGGATGAAACACATAGTTATATAATTAAGATTCATAGTTGTGATATAATTCTATAAATTGGAATCATTGTTATACATATTTTTAACATGATACATATCTAATATGGATATGCTATCAAATGTACACCTAATATTTTGAAATACAAATCATTTTAAGATTTTAAAATAATCTTAGGTACTATCATCACCCACTAAGATATACTTCTATGCACTATATTGAGCCAATATACTAGAATAATTGGCTCACTTTTGCTATGGTTGAGGTGATTAAATCACTCAATATTGACAATTTTTTAGGCTAGACTTGATTGTAACATTTAACCTTACTAAGTTTATATATGAGTTGACTTTATTCACTCATGCTCACTAGGTTATAAATACATTTGGTTTATATGGTTAATCTAATATAAAATATCAAGTGACAACTCACCTTTTATCCAAGGTTGGAGGCATGTGCCTTACAATGTCTCTATCTCTTTATCTCCTTAGATATATGTACTTTCTATATTTATATATATTTATCTTCATATCATTAATACAAATATGTATAAGTATATAAATTACATGCTAATATGTTTAGCATCTAATTGGCCTAATTTAGAGATAGTCTACCATCCTTGTGACCTAGGTTATCTCTACCCCTTTAAACCTAGATAAATCCAATATAGATTCTTTCAGGGTTCAACACCTGGCATCTTGTTGGTGTGAAAATTTTTCAAGGGACAAATATCATATTTGCATAAATAGTACTAGGAATTGAAGTCCCTCTCTTATTATAAGGTATAACTACCTTTATTGAAAGACAAAAAAGGTTACTAAAAAGGAAATATTTACAAACAAAAAGTTATAAATCATAAGGTAGTAATTTTCATCTAAAAGTATGAAAATGAAATTTTGTTAAGGAATATTTAGATAAAAAGAGAGAGAGAATGTTTTAGATAAAAAAATTTCCAAGTTAACAATTAAGACTTGACAAAGGGGCTAGAGGAGAAATTTGCATCAAAAGGGAAACATCTCTCATTGAATGGTTGAAAAGACATATTCATATTCTTAATAATACAAAACATACACTAGAAATATACTTAGAACTAATAACATAAATAGGAAAACCTCTATAATTTATAACAAAAATAATAAAAATACCATTTCTATTCCCTTTGAGATTTCACTTATATTCAAAATATAAATTACGTTTTAAAATAAGAAAATGTAAGATAGGTTTTAGGCCTTAACAATTTAAATATGATAGCAACAATAATTCAAAAATAAATATCAAATATATTGAATTAAGTATATATACATAATTCAAAAGGAATCACTAACATAAAATTTAGAATAACCTCCTTGTATTGATATTCATGCCATAAAAATCCAATCTCCCATTACAAAAAATATTTAATCAATGTTTTCACTATTCATAACCCTTATTATAAGGGCTTAGCTTGTATTTATAGGTAAAATTAGGTGGTTATGATGCATAAAAACATTTTTATCCTTTTTATAGAGTTGAAAAAACAACACAAAATCACCACTTGAAAGGTGTAGAAGTGTGTTGAACACTTGAAACTATTTGAAAAATGGTTTTTGTGTTTTTATACTAATTACAAAGGTATATAATCAATTTTCACACCTTGAAGAAGTAATTTACAAAAATTATAAGAGACACAGTTTGTAAAAGTAATAGAATACATTTACAAGGGGGAAATACAATATGATAATACATGATAGTTGTAAAAATAAATCTGATAAGAAGGCTTTGGAATGCTGAGAATGACTTCAATATTTTTGTTGCTTCATTGATAACTCGTTTTATATAAAAACGTAATCAAATATCTAGAGAAACACCCTTATCAAATATTTATTAGGACCATCTTTATTCTTGTATGCAATATACATTGAATAGTTCAAGTATCTTATTTCCTAAAACTTATTTTGATGCTTGCTTATCATTAAGTCAAGATTATTTGCATTGACTCGATATTTGGCCAATTGATGTAGTAATTGATTATCAAATGAAGACATGAAATTTATGACTTCTTACATTTTATTTTTTATTTCTTTGATAATGGCTTCAAAAAAAATAAGATTTCCATTTTTATCCTTGCCATAAACAAAAGGACATTTCAAATTTTCAACTTTTACATCAACTTCTATCATTATGCCACTCCTAAGTGGCCTTACACTATTGATTTTTTTTATGCATTCTTGATGTGATTGGATTCTAAATTTTGAGGCCCAAAAGAACTCAATCTAATAAATAGATTCTTCTTTTTTGATTACTCTATCAATAAGATCATGAGAGGGAAATATTGAGAAATTAATAAATTCGGGGATGAAATCTTCCTAATTATATATTTTCTATGTAAACCCACTTTCCTATTTTGTAACATTTTCACATTCTAACTAGACATTATAAACTCAATATAACAAGAATTTTCAAAAATCCTTGATAAGTGATCTTCTTGATCCAACTTTTTACTACATTACCCATTTGGCCTATTTATTTTCTTTTTTCCAATGTTTTAACATGAAGGCTTGAAGAAACAAGTGTTGATTGAACCAATCTAATCAACCTATTTATTAATAAATTCAAATGCTCTATTTTTTCTTTCAATTCATCTTTCATTGATTTATCTTTTTCCATTTTCTCAAAAATAGAGCTA
Organism: Torreya grandis; assembly: GCA_037957365.1. Lineage (NCBI taxonomy): Eukaryota > Viridiplantae > Streptophyta > Pinopsida > Cupressales > Taxaceae > Torreya > Torreya grandis. The sequence continues at coordinate 812,405 of JARHVA010006516.1, read as the reverse complement.
ATTTCTAGTTACATGTCTTCCTTCATCCATTCTCTGGTAGACTTACCGAAATGCACCCTTGATACTTGATACTCTTAAAATTTTATTTCTAAATTATCTTTCTCAAGTATAACAAATTTCACCCCTACATTTTTTCTCCACTTTCATCTATTTCTATACATGATATGGTTCTTGCTTTCATTAATATTTTTAAATAAGGAATTATACTTATCAGAGTCTCGAAATAAAACTCTTTGGTTTCAAAAAAAAATATTTTCTTTACCACTATGGACAATCAATATAACATTATTGTGATTGAATAATGAGTTGGGGAAAATTTTGAGATTTGTGGGGCTAACATTTCTAGGGTGGAAGAAGGTGTTTTTTAAATTATGACATCCTGAAAATATGATTCTCCTTATTTTTATTTGCTAACTGTATCAATTAGATTTCTCAGAGAGGAAATAATAGGCATTTCAAAATTTGAGGGGGATAAATAAATAGGAGTGATTTGTGGGTAAATAGATGATATAGGGAGAAACATGTCATTAGAATCAAGGAATTATTGATTTGTATTTTATACAAGATATTTGGATTGTAGAAAGTTATCAATAAGAACTTATTGATAAATTCAGTGATTAGGAGAAGATGAGAGATTTCCACCTAACCTTTCTATCTTGAGCATTAGAATCCTTTGAAATGGAATACCCTTTTGAATATTTTATCATTCCTATGATTATTATATTACTAGGAGTTTTCTACTTGGACTAACTTATTTTACTTTCTATGATTCAACATGTTATTTATAGAAACTACCAAATTCATCTTCCCCAGGCAGTGTAGGGAAATTAATATTCCCAATAAAAATCCATTTACTCCTTAACAACTTGATAATCCTTTCAAGCACTACCCTTATTATACTTCTAATGGAACTATATTCTGTCTTATCCCAATGAACTATGGGTAGTGGTTTTGTTACAATGCCCTTGTTTTCAAAAATAAGATCCAATGTGAATTCATCATCTTCCAATTGCTTTGGTATTTTTGTTATACCAAATTTGATTATCTATTTCATGGTAAACTATGAATAGTCAGTGATTCTAATTTTTTTTCATCATCACAGTCCATCCAATAATCTTTAAAACATGAGAAATGTTGAAATGAATGTCTAAGATTATGTTTAATTAAACCTATTATATAAAATTGAAACCTATTTTCAAAAGTCTTCAAATTTTAATGGGAGATATATTGTTCCATTTTTTAGCTTTAATTAATGATATAAAAGTTTACATGCTAAAAAAAATTATATATTTGACTCCTATTTTATGTCTACCTATCAAAAAGTTGTGTATTTCAAAAATTTGTCTCACTAGCTCCATTAATGCCCACTTATTACTAACATACAATGGAAGCATGTATAGAGAAATTTTATAGCCAATAATCCTTAAATACCTAAAAGTCAAGAATTATATGAAGCAATTTCCTGATATGGATAATTCATATTTATTTTATCTTTGTTTAGAATTGGCTTTTTCAAAGTAGATGATGAAGACATTAATTTGTAGGGAAATTGATAATTGGGAAGAGTTAGTGCCCAAAATTGCACTAAAGAAATTGGGCCCTTGTCAAGTGTAAATGTTGAAGTGCTTAGCCAAAATTCATGTTTTCAATTGTTCCTTCAAATTTCAAGTTTATTTTTTAATCATTTATGTGTCATTCTAGTCTTTACTTAGTGTGTTTTAAGCCTTAGGGTCTTTGGGTTTTTTATCATGACATTTTGCCTAACAGAAATATGTCTTCAAGATTTTTGTTCACATAAAAGATCCAAATACTTATTTTCATTAGGAAAATTATATGTGATAAAATATCTGACAAAGTTTATTTTTTATGAGTAAAACATACTACCCTATTTCTTTCAGTCATTTTGCCTTTGAAAAATCTCAAAAGGGTCATTTATTTAGGTCATTTTGCCTTTACAATATCCTCAAAGGGTAATTTATTTTGAGCATATTGCCTTTGAAAAAAATTTCAATGGAAATTTTAGAATATTTTAATGACACATTCAATAATTCCAAAGGGATCTTACCCTTTGGGAAAAGTGCACAGGTCTAATTTCTTCAAAAAAAGGGCTAAGTCCAATTCCTTTGGTAAAACTATCAAGTCCATTTTCTTCAAAAAAAGTGAAAAAGTCCTTATTTGTTTTGGACTTTTTATCCATGGAAAAAATTTGTAATGGCACTTACCCTTTGGAAATTTTGCGTACATAAAAATCCCAACAAAAGTCCTTTATTTTGGTGAAATTGTTAAGTCCAAAAGGATTATTTATTTTGGACATTTTATCTATGGAAAAAGGTATGAAGGTAAATTAAACTTGAATAATTTTTCCCATGGAAAAAATACTAACAAAGGTCATTCCTTTAGAAAAATTGTAAGCTCATTTTATTTAGATAAAATGCCATGTTCAATTTATATAGGGAAATTGTTTCATAAAAAATGTCCAAAATAATTATCTTGGTAATGAATAAATGTTAAAGACTCAATTCTTGAAATAAATGTGCAAAGGCCCAATTCATTCAACAAAGTTCAAAATACCATTTTTTCAAGCAAATTGTTTCAAATAAATGCTCAAAATAATTATCTCAATGAATGTGAAAATCTAAAGGTCAAACACTTTTAGGCATCTTTCCCATGAAAAAAGTCCAATAAAGTTTAAATCTCTTAGGAAAAGTGTAAATTCAAAATCCTTCAAGGAAATTGACTCAAACATTTTGTCTGAAAGAATTATCTTGACAGAATGCTTGAAAGGATTGTTTCAAATTAAGAATTTCAAAAATAGATTATTGTAACAATTGTTCAGTATAATTGTGCCAAAGAAAATCCCAAAGTCAAACTATCAAGAATAAAAAAAATCTAAAGACAAAATGCTTGAGAAAATTATTTTGAACACTAAAAGGCCTATGAAAGCAGGAATGCCAAAGACAAAATATCTAATAACAAAAGTATCGATGAAATTTTTGAATTTTCATAAGTGATGGGCTCATAGATGTCATTGACAGGCATACAGATGTCAACTTTAAGCCATAGAAAGTATCCATTGGGGTTTAAATGTTTCAAGATGGTTGAAAATCATAAATTATTGGCCCTATTATATATCCATTTGACTTCAAATGAAGGTAGATATAATGGTGCACATTAATGTAGAGCATAATAATCAGATGATATATGATTAAATATGAATAGTCAAAGAAACCTGGGATGAGTGAGATGGTGACAAATGCCATCATCATGGGACTCTATCAGAAACTTGAAGGAACATGGAGTAAAGGACTAAGACATATAGATATAAAAATGATGGTCTACACTTGATCTATGCAAATGAGATCAAGGTGCAAGATGATTTTGGATGTTTTAACAATTTTTTTCCACATATAGAGACAAATGATGTTGAGGTCAATGTAAAGAAAATATATTGGTGAGATAGGTGATATGAAGATGTTTCTTTGGAATGCACATCATATAAAGAACAAGAGCCTATGCAAGCAAGTTGGTGGAACTTTCACCATTGATAGTTTGGTAATTTGAAAATGCAAAATTTGTGAGAGGGACCAAGATTTACCCAGGTAAATAAAAAGTTGGAACTAATGTATTTTTTTATTAAAATATATGAGGGAAGTCTTAAAAGGACAAATGAGTAAAAGGAAAAATCTCAAAATGTAAAATGTGAAAAATAAGTTGGGGCCAAAAGTAAGAAAGTTAAAATGACCTAAGTCTTTTATGTTTTTTCACTATTATGCTTGCCTAAACACCTCCATGGGAGAGATATTTCAGGTCTGTAAATCTAAGGTGGGCCACTCTAAAGAATATCTCTCGAGTAGTCATGGATCTAGAATATTCCCATTGAATCATTTCAAGAGCAGGTTGTTCCATGGTATGTAAAGAGGAAGAGAAGCTATCTAGAAGGTTCCAATTGTTCAAGCAAGTGATCTAGGGCATCTTCAAGTAGTTCCACATAAAGACAAAGTTTGTTTGGCTCTCTATCATGAATATTCTCCTTTTAGCTCATGTGAAAGGAATCTCCCACCATGAAACTAGAGGTTTGTTATAAAATCTTCATTATTATTTGTAGAGGTACTTATAACATTGATTTTTATTGCAAATGGTTGAAGATATTAGGTGTGGTAAAGGGCATATTCCAAATGGAAGCATCTTGGTGGACCTAAAAGTCTATTTTGAAAATTTGAAAGTTATGACCCATAATTATAGATTTAAACGTGTATAAATAGGAGTTTTATGTTTTATTTTAAGGTTGTTATTAGTTGTTGGTTTTTGTACACCATTTTTATAGAAATAGATTTTATGTAAGTCTAGGTTCTACAGAATTTTTTTGGGGATCAATTATTGTGTGTAGATATTGTCTCCCTTGCTAAGGTGGTTGCATCTATACATCCATTAGCAAGATTTAAGAGAATTTTTATGTCTCTCTTTTCAAAATACCAATCACACCATGTGTGTCACCATGGAATCATTTGGAAGTGTTGATGTTTATAAATATTCATTTTTAAGTTAATGAAATTGCTTGTGGTTCTTTGCTATTTCCTATTGATGAAGTGTAGTGAACTATTTTTCAAATATTTAGGACTGGATATCTTGTTTTATGCCCATTACTGATTATCATTTTGGGTTTTGATCTAGATTATAAATCCCTTTCTGCATTATTTAAGAATATGTTTCTAAATGACTTGTTAGGGCACCTTATGTTTATGGATTCAATAATGAAAGGAATTTGAAAGAGTAGTTTTAGTGTATGTTCTAGTCTCTTAGGGATCATATTGTATTCACTATCATCTTGCATTTGAAAATTTTCTACATTTTTGCTAAGAAATATTGTCATTAAATATTTCTAGATACCCTATTGTTTAGAATCCACCAACACTCCACCCTCCATTTTATAGTTAAATAACTTTTCCTACCCTATCCTACCTTGAAAATAATACACCCCTTGCATATTATAAGAGTTATTTTCCTTGAAAACACATAATATCTCACACAATTTAAATGTTTTTTGGGTGTGCACTATAAATCCTAGCATTACATTCTTTTATTTAGCCCCTTTATTATTGAAGATTCTTCAAAATTAATATTACAATCATAATAACATATGTATTTAGTATCTTGTATATGACTTAGAGAATTTGTGCATTTCATGTGATAACCCTTCATTCATGAAGTGTGTAAACTTGGTTATGCTCTAGTCATATTTGTTATTTGTGCTAAATATCTCCATGGAGATTGAATTGTAAAATCTCTTCATTTGAGCAGGCTACCCCATAGGTCCTCTCACCTTGGTTCAGGTAGATCTAAAAGTAACAAGGAGCTAACACTACCCTCTATAGGTGCCTCTCAATCATTTTCTACATTTACTCTAATCTTAATTCCAAACCCTTCCTTGGCTAAAATGACATACTAATAGGTTTTCCATCATTGCTTTCCATTCTCTCTCAAGTGTGCAAGGTTAAGTGTACAAGGTGTATAACTAGGAACCAAAACTTAAATAGCATTATTTTTGGGGATTCTTGTAGAGATTCATAAGTTTTTCATCTTTTGAAGTTCTTTATTTTTACTAAACTAATCTGACTATCTTGGTTGTTAATGTTACATCACTCCACTAGGGACATGCTAGGAAATTTCAAGGATTGAAAATTTGAATTATACTAAATTTATTAAAAATAACTATTAACATTACATGTTGAAAGGTGTTTTCTCCCTTTTGTGCATTATTTTGAAAATTTTAGTGTCTTTGTTCTCTGTCTCATTAATCTTTAACAAGTCTAATTTCAGCATGTATTACAAATAGTTTGTTAACTGATATATTATAGAATTTTGATTCTAGTTGTGAATCCAACATTTTCTTTAATTTTAAGGAATATTGGTGCCTATTTTGAACATTTTACTAACTTTCAATTTTGATTATCTTTTTATTTACAAAGATAGAAGGATTGAGATCATATTTTAAAAGTGACCCATCAAAGAAACTCATCTCTCATTTGAGTATTCCTCAAAGAAGAGGAAGATAAGTTTAGAATCCTATTATAGAGTAGAGCTCAGCTTCTAAGGATTTTTTGAATGTGGATCCATTTTATACAAACTTATTGATCAATGCTCTAATTGTTTATGACTACATGTTTGACATTAGAACTTCTTGAAATGTGATGTCCCTTAGTGTTCTGAATGAAATTGGAGTTAAGATGATGTCATCCTTTAACAAGTGCTATGCCATGAACTCATGAGAGGTTTTATTTGTTTTCAAAGTCAAAGGACTAGTTGTATAATTAGGATTTTATCCTAATAAGTATCTAAATATAGATGTGGTAGTTATATACTACCCACATAAGTGGGGGATGTTGTTATCATGTAAATTAGATGATAGCATTGGTGGAAGTGTGTATATGGATGTTTATTATGCCACCATTCGACTAGAGGGTTAGATGGTCAAGATTTATAGAGATCTAAAGATGATACATGTAATTGAAGATTTGAAACATGCTCTTAATGAAGTGTTGTACATGGATGTTGAGCTGGGAAATGTTTTTAGGAATGTTGATGCCAGTAAATAGCCTATTGTTCTTGATTTTCAACTTGATAAAGAGGATACAATCTAGAATATGTGATTTGATAGGGCTTTCTCTAATCTTTGAAATGGAGTTGGGGTTATATTTTACAATCCTAATGGTAAATGCTTTAAGTTTTCTTTTTAGTTAACCTTTGATTACATAATAATACTATTGAGTATGAGGCGCTCTTTCTTGGTCTACAGATTACCCATTAACATGGAATTAAAATCTTGATTTTTAAGGGTGATTCTAAGCTAGTGGTAAAACAAGTCCACAGTGATTTTGCCACAAAAAATAAAAGGGTAAAATAGTATAAAAATGTTATTTGGGATTTTCTTTAATTTTTTGATGTATTCAATCTGTGTTATCATGATATAAGTTTCAACCAAGAAGATGATAGACTTTTAGGGTTAGGTGCTTAATTTGACATTGAAAATATGAGCCCTCATTATTAGTATCAAGTAAAGGTGCTTGTTACGCCTTTAGTCCTAGATAATGTTTATCATTGGTAGGTGTTTGAAGATGATGATCCGATCAGAAGGTTTCTAAATTATGAGGCTAAGTTTTATGATTAGATCATAGACATGGAATCTATGGTTCAATTTTGTGATGGAAAACATACCCTATTTGGGAAGGACATTATACATCTAAATACAAACACGCTCTCAAGGGGATTGGTAAGTCTAGAGGCATATTTTAATGGAGCTAATAAAATCAAATCAAGAGACTAATTTGTCTAAAAAGATGTGACTAAGTGTAATTTGGGCTGTCATGAGAATCTAAGGAAGGTTTGGCTAGGTACTCACCTAAGTGTAGCTAAGAAATAAGCTTACATGTAGATGTTAAAAAATTACAATTATTGTCTATCATGGTATTATTTTGAGTTGAAAATGTATAAGGAATATTTATTCCATCATGTCATCTCATTGTATCTTGATAATAATCCTTTCAATAAGAAATAAATACCCATTAACCCCATCTTGGCCACCAAGATGAGGGAATAATTAAAGAAGCTAAGGGATGTTGGAATCATTTAGCCCATTAGGCACTCATCATGGATTGAAAATTTAGTACCTATGAGAAAAAAATGGAAACATTTACTTTTGTGTCAATTTCCAAAATTTTAACAAAGCTTCTTTAAGAGACAATTATACCCTACAAAATATGGAAAACCTACTACAAAGTATCACTAGAGATGTTGTCCATTTTAGGTAGCTTATAAGTTTACAACTAGGTTGTGATGAAGGAATATGAGAGGTACAATATTGCATTCACTATACCTTAGGGCACGCATGTATATATGAGGATGATTTTTGGGTTGATGAATGTTGATATAATGTCTAAATGAGCTATGGACATCACTTTTGTATGGATAATTAACCAATTAATTATTGTGTATTAGGATGACATTACTATGTAATCCAAGACTAGAGAAGAACATTTGGATCATCTAGAAAAACTTTTGATCAGATGTAGGGAGTTTGAGATTTCACTTAATCTAAAGAAGTGCCACTTTTGAGTATAAAATACCAAGTTTATAAGACATACAGTGTCCAATTATGGTGTCATGGCTAATTCTAAAAGGATTAAATCCATTGAAAATGTGCTTATCCCTTAGTTTAAGAAAGGAATTCAGTCTTTCTTTGGATAAATTTACTTTTTAAGGAGGTTTGTGTCTAATTTTGTAGAGATAACTCTGCCTATTACTTCTATGTTGAAGAAGGAACATGCCATCAAATGGGAGGAGAAGGTCATGCAAGCATTCAATGATATCATGGGAGATTTAAAGTCTACCCAAATGTTGGCCATTCTTGATTATATAAATCCATTTTAGATATTATCTTTTACATCATATAATATTGTTGTCCTATTGAAAAATAATGAAGATGGTCATGAACAACCTATAGATTTCTTTAGAAAAACTATTCAAGGTCATAAAATGAACTATATTATCATGGAAAATCAATATTTCACTCTTTTGAAGGTTTTTAAAACATTAAAGTTGTACATTCTTAGTTTAAATATGATTGCCTACATCCTACACACCATAGTGAAGGAAATTTTAAATTAGACTAAAGTTTCCTATAAGAGCTATATGTGGTTCAACAGGTTATAAAAATATGACATGGATATTTAGACCACCAAGTTAGTAAGAGGGATGGGTCTAGACAAACTTATGACTGAGACCAATTTGAAAGCCATTAAGGTAAACACTAATTTTTTTAATGTTGATTATTTGAGTCAATTTAACATGTCTATGTGGTATAGAGATATTGTTTACTACTTAAAAAATGTGAATTGTCCCCCTGACTTAGAGAAGAATCAATGAACAAATATTAAGCTTGCTTTCCAAAAATATCTCTTGACTAAGAATGGAATGCCATGGAAGAATCTAGATAGCATTCTCCTAAGATGCATACTAGAAGAACAAAATTCTAATCAGATTGAAGACTTCCATAGTGGAGTAAGTGGTGGCCATTTTATGCCTAAGGTTACAACTCATAAAATTCTAAGAGATAGTTATTAGTGGCTATCATTATTCAAGGATGCTACTCAGACAGTCAAAAAATAGGAAAAATGTTAGCACTTTACTAGGAGGATGAAAGCTTTAGGTTATATTCGCTTGTAACCTATGATGATTAAAGGCCCATTCAAAAAATGGGGAATGGATTTAATTGGATAAATTATTGACTCATCAAGTGCTAGACATAGATGTATACTAGTTGTAACTGAAAATTTCAAAAAATGGGTCGAAGCAATCCCTACAAATAAATCAACACACTAGGTAGTTATGGATTTTTTGTTAAATTAGATTATTTGAAAATTTGGTGTTCTTATCAAGATAATTTTTAATAATTTCATGAGATTTAAATATAAAAATTTTGTGGCATCATGCAAATAATATGGGATTGAGTTGGCCTACACTTCCAATTATAACCCTTAGGGGAATGGAAAAGTAGAATGTAGTAACAAGAACTTACTCAAGATCATTAGGTGAGTCTTGGAAGAAAACAAGAAGTGGGGTGAATAGTTAAAGTTTTCTTTGTGGGCTAACATGATCATGCCCAAGAGACTCGTAGGTTGAATATATTTTGATCTTGTTTATGGAACTCATGTAATTTTGCCTATGAATTTACAATTGCCCACCTATCAACTAATGGAACAACTATAGGAAGATGAGAAAATGAACCACTATGAGAGAAAGATGAACCATATTATTGAGCTTGATGAAATTAAAATAAAATCTCATGAAAGACACCTCATGTTTAAGGATAAGCTCAAGAAAAAAATTAATAGGAAGATCACTCCAAGAATATTCCAAGTAGGTGATCTAGTTCTATTTTGGGATAGGAAATATGAAGAAAAAAGCAAGTCTAGAAAATTTTATGCCTTGTGGATGGGTCCCTGTTCCATTGACTACCATATTGGGAGCATAATTTATTCTTGAGAGATCTAGATGGTAAAATACTAGAGCTGTCAGTCAATGATATACATCTAAAATACTTCCTTAATTAAGTGTTTAACATGTGTACCATATTGTATAATGTTTTATTAATTTGGCCTTCTATTATTTTGTTACCCCTCTATTTCAAGACTTTTTTGTATAGTTTCCCTTTATGTATTCATTTCCATATCCTCCTAATCTATTTTTATAAGTATACCATGTTTTATAGAGCCTTCATGAATGTTTACTAATATTTGTTGCATCTTGACTCTGTGATTTAATGGATTGGCACTTGGTCTTATGTTTTGGGGTTCTTTATACACCCTCATAGGGTATGCATCCCTAATAAATAACTAGTGTTAGTTCCAAAAATTACACTAAATTAATTGGGCCCTTGTCAAGTGTAAATGCCAAAGTCCATTGCACAAATTCATGTTTTCAATTGTTACTTCAAAAGCCAATTTTCTTAAATAATCAGTTAAGTGTCATTATGGGATTTACTTAGTGTGTTTTAAGCCTTAGGGTCTTCAATTTTTTTTTAAGACATTTTTCCAGATGGAAATATGTATTCAATATTTTTGTTTATACAAAATATTTGAAGACTTATTTCCATTAGGCAAATTGTCTACAAAAAGACTTAACCAATTTTTTTTTTCTGAATAAAATATATTGCCCTTTTTTCAATCATTTTTCCTTTGTAAAATAGCCAAAGGGTCACTTATTTTGGTCATTTTGCCTTCAAAAAATCCTTAAAGGGTCATTTACTTTGAGAAATTTTCCAATGTAAAATTTCTGAAGGGCACTTTTAGAATATCCAAAGGACACTTTCAGTAAGTTTGAAGGGAACTTATCCTTCAATAAAAGTGAAAAGGTCTAATTTCTTTAGTACAAGGGATAAGTCTAATTCCTTTAGAAAAATTGTCAAGTCCATTTTCTTTGAGAAAAGTGAAAGTCCTTATTTATTTTGGACTTTTTGTCCATGGCAAAAAGTATGAAGGGCACTTACTCTTCAGGCATTTTTCCCACATAAAAAGCCAACAAAAATTCCTTTGTTTCACTAAAATTTTTAAGTCTAAAAGGATTGTTTCTTTTGAACATTTTATCCATGGTAAAAGTCTGAAGGGAAATTACCCTTCAAGAATTTTACCCATGAAAAAAACCTTGATAAAGGTCATTCCTTTAACAAAAGTGTAAGTTCATTTTCTCTAGAGAAAATTCCAAGTTTAATTTCTATGAGGAAATTATTTTAGATATAATTTCCAAAATAATTATCTTGATGATGACAAAATGTCAAAGACTCAATTCTTGTAGGAGAAGTTCAAAGGTCTAATTCTTTTGGAAAAAGTGCAAAAGACCAATTTTGTTAGGCAAATTATTGTAGATAAAATGTTTGAAATGATTATCCCAACAAAAGCAAAAATCTAAAGGTCAAATTCTTTTGAGCATCTTGCCCATGAAAAAGGTTTGATAAATTTAAAATATCTCAAGAAAAATTTGAAGTCAAAATCCTTTAGATAAATTACCTCAAACAATTTGTCTGAGATAATTATCTTGACAGAATTCCTGAAAGGATTATTATAGAGCAGGAATGATGAAGATAGATTGTATAAACAATTTTTGTAGTACCATTGTGAAAAATAAAATCCCAAATAAAAAGTGCCAAGGATAGATAAAATTTAAAGAGAGAGAAGCTAAAGATAAAAGGCTTGAGAAAATTATTTTGAAGACCAAAGGGTTGATTAAAGGAGGAATGATGAAGACAAAATATCTGATAAGTAAAGTCATGATGAAATTTTTGAATTTGTAAAGGTGATGAGCTTATAGACATTATTGATAGGCATGAAGATGTCAAATTTTAGATACATAAACTATCTATTTGGGTTTAAATGTTCTAATATGGTCATACAAGCATCAATTTTAGACCCTATGAAATAACCATTTAAGTTAAAATAGATGAAGATCTAATGGTGCACGTTAATGTTGAGCATTATAATCAAACAGTTCATCATCAAAGATGAATAGTCAAATAAACATAAGATTAGTGATATGGTGAAAACTATCATCATCATGGGACCATATTAGATATATAATAGAGCATAGACCAAAGGACTTAACCCTATAGATAGAAAATTGATGGTTTGTGTTTGATTTATGCCAATGAGATCATAGGTATAGGATGATCATGGAAGTTTATACAAAGTTTAGACATGTATGGAGATAAATGATGTTGAGGTTAGGGTTCATCAAATATATTGGTGAGCTAGGTGACATGGTGATGCCACTTTGGCATGCATGTCATATGAATAACAAGACCCTGTACAAGGAAATTGGTAGAACTTTCACCATTGATAGGTTGGAAATTTACAGATGGCAAAATTTTTAGAGGGACTAGGATTTACCCAAGTGAATCAAAATTTATAACTTATGAATTTTTGCATTAAAATATATGAGAGAAGTCCTAGAAGGCCAAATAAGAAAAAGTTGAATTTACAAAATGTAAAATGTGAAAAACAAGTTGGGGCCAAAATTAAGAAAGTTAAAATGACCTAATTCTTTTACATTTTATAACTATTGTGTTTTCCCAAGATCCTCCATGTGAGAAATATTGTAGGTCTACAAATCTAAGGTGGGCCACTGCAAATAAGATCTTCTGAGTAACCAAGATCTTGAATATTCCTAGGGAATAATTATAAGACCAAGTTGTTTGATGGAATGCAAAGAGGAAGAGGATTTTTCAATAAGGTTCTAGTTGAGTGAATAAGTGGTCTAAGGAATATTTAGGTAGTTACACATAAATACAAAGTTTGTTTGGCTCTCTACCATGAATATTCTCCTTCTAGCTCATGTAAAAGTCATCTCCCACCATGAAACTAGAAGTTTGTTGTAAAATATTCATCATTATTTGTAGAGGTAGTTAGAACATTGATTTTTCTTGCAAATAGATTATTATCTTAAGCTTGGTAAAGGTAATATTTTAGCTAACAACATCTTGGCATACCTAAAAGTTTGTTTTGAAAATTTGAAAGTTGTAACCCATAGTTCTAGATTGAAAAATGTATAAATAGGGATTTTGTCATTTGTTCCAAGGTTTTTGTTAGTTGTTGGTTATTGTATGTCATTTTTTTATGCATCTATTTTCTCTAAATCTAGGTTTTATAAAAAAAAATTGGGTTAATTGCTATGTGTAGATCCTGTCTGCCTTGTTAAGGTGGTTGTAGTTGTGCAAAAATTATCAATATTTGAGACCATGTTTATGTCTCTCTTGTCAAAAGATAAATCACACCATGCTTATCCCCATGGAAACATTTTGAAGTGTTAACATTTGTAAATATTTATTTTCAAGTTAATAAAAATGCTTGTGATTATTTATTATTTCTTGTCAATAAAGTGTAATGACCTATTTTGAAAATATTATTGATAGGATATCTTATTCTATACCCATTATTAGTTATCATTGTGGGTTTCAATATATATTATAAATCACTTTTTGTATTATTTAAGAATTTATTGCTAAATAACTTATTATGTCACCCTAGGTTTATGGATTCAATAAAAAAAACACTTGAAAGATTAGTTTCAGTGTATGTTTTAGTGTCTTAGGGATCATATTGTATTTACTATCATCTTTAATTTGATTTTTTTTTCATCTTTGCTAAGAAATATTATCATGAAATGCTACCAAATACCTTGCTATTTGGAAGCCAATAACATGCCACACTTTATTTTATAATTATATAACTTATCCTACCCTATCCTACCCTAAAAATAATACACCCCTTACATATTCTGTGTTATTTGCATTATAAATGCACAAGATCTTAGATATTTGAAATGTGTTTATAGTGTGTGTTTTAAATCCTAGCATTGTAATCTTTTATTTAACCCCTTTATTGTTGAATATTTTTTAGAGTGAAGATTGAAGTCACAATTTCATCTATCTTTAGTAACTTGTATAGGAATTTGAGCATTTTTTAATTTTGTGTGACAACCCTTCACAGGTGAAGTGTGTAAACTTGGTTATGGTCTGGTCATATTTTTTTCTTGTGCCAAAAATCCCCATGGTTATTGAATTATTAAATCTCTCCATGTGAGCAAGCTAACCCATAGGTCCTCTTACCTTTGTTTAGGTAGAGCCAATAGTAAAAAGGAGCTATACATACCCTCTATAGGTTCCTCTCAATCATTTTTTTCATTCAATCTAATCTTGATGCCGAACCCTTCCCTAGCTAGAATGATATACTAATGGGTTTTCAATAATTACTTGCCATTCTCTCTCAAGTGTGCAAGCTGAATGTATGAGGTGTAAAACTTGGAACCAATAGGAAGTATTCACATAGTGATGTTTTATTTTCAAAATAAATTTTTTTGGAAAACTAATTTATTTAATTACACATTAAAATCATACTCATAATTTCATCCATGTAAATTCACTTTGAGCTTTATTCAATATCCCTGTATAGATTTCACCATATCCTTATTGATTTACCCATTTATGAATTCATGTCCCTTATAGCATCATATAATTTCCATAAAAAATAAAAATAAAATTTTAATTATTATTTTCTTATTTTATTTCCCTTTTTGTGTTATTTACATGGTCGTATGACCTCTTTTGGAAAATAAAAATAAACAAATGAAAAATTTGTAAATTTATTTTTTCAACTTTTAAACCTCACTCTTATCAAATATGGCATTGTATAGCTTTCATTTATGTGTATAAACAATAAAAAAATGATCAAACAATTTGATTTTCTAATTTTGAAACCTTCAAATATTCATTGAGTCATATGATCCTCGATCCTCCTTAGGGAAGAGGAAACATAAAATAAATAAATTTGTTTTTATTTTTATCAAACCATATCTCTTCTACGGGTTATACATTTTTCCTTTAGTATAAAAAATAAAAAATTATTTATTTGGTTTGATTTTTAACTCACTCAACTTGCTATGGCACTGTACAATTTAATCTTGACATAGAAAAAATATAATCTACTTTACTCCCCTCTTTATAATTTATATGCTTCTCATAATTCCATATGGTCATATGGACATACGTCCTTCTTGGGAAGATAAAAATATTTTTTATTTTTGATCTGGTCTATTTCTCACTTCCTTTTACTAGCTATGTCACTATATACCCTGGTCTAAACATGGAGAATAAAATAAACTACTTTAATTATTTTCTATTTTTCAATCTACATGTTTTATTTGGGTCTTATAGCTTTATGATCTCCATTTACTAAGAATAAAAGACAAAATAAATTAAAAAATCCTCCCTCTTCTCTTTGGATCATATGAATTCTTTAACAGCTAAAATAAATTAAAAATTTCTTCATTTTTTTTAATCTCTCTTTGTTTATCTTTCCTCAAATGGTGTATGGTTTCCTATTGTAAAAACCAAATAGAATGATCTTTAGTTTGGTGCTGATAACAATATTAAAACTAATTTGGAACTTTTTCATGATTGAATGGTGGGTAACAACTTCAAAAAATTTAGAAGAGAATAAGTTTTATTTTAACATGACTCACATAAGTAATAATAGCATTTACATGGAATGGGGAAAATAGAAAGAAAATTGCATGGATAGGGGAAGAATAAATATTGTGTGCATGGTAGTGGGAAGGGAAGGTTTTATTTTCATGATTTAAGGAAGTGCCAAAACTAATTTTCATGAACTGGAAAATTATATAGGGTAATTGTATAGTGTTGATATTTTAAAAAATTAATTACAAATTAAAATAATAAAAAATGTTTTAATAAATTTATTATTCTTTGATTTGAAAATTGTAATGCATGCACAGGCATAAATAAAAATTCAATGACTTGGAAAAGTGTTTGAGAAATTTACCAAAACTTGGGGAAAATAAAAATCACTTGCATAACTTGAAAAATTATAATGAAACTTTTGCACAATTGCAGGAAGAGATAATAACTTTTACGTGGTATGGGAACTTCAAAGAACATTTGCATGATTCAGGGAAAATAAAACACTTTACTCATAATTATAAAATTTCAAATTAAATTAATTAATTAATTAAAATTAATTAACTAATTTTCAATATATCAAAATTTTAAAATTTTAGGCCCAAACTAAGTAGCCAAAAATAAATTCAATTTTAATCAATCTTTAGAGATAAAAAAAAACATGAAAACAACTAGGTCTAATTGGGATTTTGAATTGTAATGGATAGAAATAATTTAGACTCTAATTTTTTAGGAATTTTTTTAATCCATTTGGCAATATAATCTTAAATTTGATTTCAACTAGATCTATTGAGAAGTAACCAATCTTTGGTAAAATGATGGATCCTAAAATGATCATAATTCTATCACATGTTAATGACAGTGCATGTGAGGGCATCGAGTACTTATCTTGATATATTATATCAAATATCTCAAAGAATAGTGTATGCAAGGGAGTTTTTCTTTATGTGCTTTCACACAAAATAGAATGCAAATAGAGAAACCTCTCCCAAAATTTTATTATTGATTTTAGATACAAAGAATGGTTAGAACTTATTTAAAAATTGATTGAGGATAAAATTTAGTCATCAAAACACTTTAATTTATGCAAGGATCACATAATAGAATGATCTAACTAGAATGAACTATGATCAAAAATCTCAAAGGTTAACAAGTTTTTACCTATACATGAGGTAACATCCTATTGGGCTATAGATTCATTGATTTGCATTTGAGACTACATAATAGAGAGGGAATTCAAATGAGATGGACCAACAAAGATAATGAAAAAGAAAAGGAAGGAAGGAACATGACATAGGTTAAAATAACAAACATAAAGGAAACACAACTAAAATTATATTCATAGTTTATGTAGTGTAGTAGCTTTAGTTTCATCTAAGGCTATCAAATCATAAGTCTTTTTTCAATTAAATTAGTGTCTTTTGATAAATATTGTAAAGTAATATGAGTAGAGTAAATCTAAAGTTTAATTGGTAACATGGATTCAAATACATAAACCAACATGAATGGATAGTAACCAATATCTAGTTTAACAATGTTATGATGATCTCATAATGCTTCAAAATTAATAGGATGCCAATTTCTTTTATTCTCACAGACTATTTTCTTGATAATAGAAATATTTTTTTTATTTTTTGATTCATTATATCCATTCCCTTAACGATAATACTTTAAATAATGACTTGAAATAATAGAATAACATCCATTAAACTCTAAATATTTGTTAGAAATAAATTGTGGATTATTATCTAAAATAATTTCATATGGAACACAAAATCTAGAAAAAAAATATTTTCAAAGAATGAAATGACTTCAACTATAATAGAAATATTAAGTGTTTTTGCCTCAGACCACTTCATAAAATAATCTTTGGTAGTTATAATATATCTATGTCAATCAAAAAAAGGTGGATGAATATTTAAAAAAATCAATTCCCCTTAAGGTAAATGGTTTCTCAAGAATTAAAAGATTAAAGGGCATTAATATTAATCCATCTCTACCCATAAATAATTTACATGGCATGCATATATTAACCAACTTATAAGCATATTGAAATAATATAGGAAAATATTTATCTATGCATAAAATTTTATAAACTATAATTTTCACTACATAATGACCAACACAACTTCCTTCATGAAATCCACTATGAACATTTTAGGTTTGATCATGAGTTAGGAATCTTAATAGTACACCATCTCTATTCTTATTAAAAAAAATGGTTTTATAACAAATATAATTTTAAAGATTGGAACCTCAAATATCATGTTTGTCTTTTATCTAACTTATTAGGACACGCCTAATTTTGAAAGTAATAAATTAAATCATGATACCAATCATGTTCATCCAACAAACAATCCTAATCATTTATTTCATGTCAAAATTTATAATTTTTAGATAAATCAATAACTTTCATGGACTAAAGATAAGGTTTAGGATTCAAATAATTATCAATAAATAAGACCAAAACACTTATACTAAAAGAATCATTCTTAGATAAATGTTTTTCTAAATCATTTCCCTTTAAGGTTTTGCATGTTTCAAATTCAATATCAAACTCTTAGATTCTCAAAATCCATTTCACTAAACTTCCTTGAATAGCTGGTTGTTTTAAAAGATAAGATAGAGTAGGTAAAATATATCTTAAAACAACATTATTTATAGCCAATACATAACTAAATTTGATCAATGAATATACTAAATATTAACTAATTTTCTAATGAGGGGGTACCTAGTTTCTGTATCTTTCAGAACTTGACTCATACATCCAATAGAGTTTTCATCTCCTTGAGTGATTGCATCACTTATGAATTTATTTATTGCATTCACTTAAGGATTAAAAGGTTTAGTTAAATCAAATTTAGCAAGTATATGTGCACTTGCAATAGAATTTTTAACATTATTAAAGCTAGAATATAAACTTGAATCCCACACATTTGACTAGTTTTTTTAACAAATTATTTAATGGATTAGATTTAACAGTAAAATATGATATAAATTTATGAATAAAATTAATTTTTCCAAAGAAAGATATAAGACAAGACTGGTCTCTAGGTGGTGGTAGATCTTTAATCACTTTAATACATTCAAGATCAATTGAAAGACACTCTTTAAAAATAATGTCTTAACAATTTGCCTTCAGTAACACCAAAAATAAATTTATTTAGATTTATATATCTATCATGTTTTATACATCTTGTGAAAACTTCATGAATATGATCTAAATGCTTCTTTCTATTTTTTGAATAGACCATAAGGTTATCTATGAAAAAATTAATTACTATACCAATAAAATCATCAAAATCTACATGCAAAACTCTTTGAAAAGTTACACCTGCATTGATCAGACCAAAAGACATATTTTTAAAAGTAAAATTCCCTCTTCTAGTAGTCAAATTTCTCTTATATCTATCATACGAATTGATAAATATTTGATTGTAACTATAAAATCCATCAAGTAGGGACATCATTTCAGATCTTGTAACTTATTTCAATATTTGATCAATACTTGGAAGTAGAAAATTATATTTTACACTAAATCTCTAAAGTCTATACATAGTTTAATATCATCATTGTTTTTACATGTGTACTAAATTAGATACATAATCTAATTATTTTACAGGATATATGACACCACCATCAAGCATCTTATTAGACTCTTTATTGATGGTGTCTCCTAGAAAAAAAATCTTATTCTTCTTATTTTTTTAATGAATGGTTTTAATACTAAGATTTATATGGATATCATGTCTAATAATATTAATATCATAACCTTTTATGTCTTTATGTCATTATTATTTATATGAAGAATAATGATTTATTCTTTTATGTATTTTTTTATGTCTTTATATGGAAAAGAAAAGATACAGAAACTAGGTACCCCCTCATTGGAAAATTAGTTTATATTTAGTATATTCATTGATCAAATTTAGTTATGTATTGGATATAAATAAGGTTGTTTTAAGATATATTTTACCTACTCTATCTTATCTTTTAAAACAACCAACTATTCAAGGAAGTTTGGGGAAATGGATTTTGAGAATCCAAGAGTTTGATATTGAATTTGAAACATGCAAAACCTTAAAGGGAAATGATTTAGAAAAACATTTATCTAAGAATGATTCTTTTAGTATAAGTGTTTTAGTCTTATTTATTGATGATCATTTTAATCCTAAACCTTATCTTTAGTCCATGAAAGTTAATGATATTAGTATCATAACCTTTTATTAGTATCATAACCTTTTATTAGTATCATAACCTTTTATGTCTTTATATGGAAAAGAAAAAATCAATAAATTATTTGAATAATTTAATTAACTTTACCTTCTCATTATGTCTATATTTTATTCCCGAATAAAAGAACTTGGGATTTTATTCATTTCCAAGATTAACTGGAATAGTTTCTCCAATTATTTTTGTAGAATGTTCTTTTGTTCATGAAATCCTAGTTTGATCATTTGGGGTAAACATTGATTTTAAACTCACCAAACCAGTAGGTAATTTATTAGTATTTATATAAAAATAATATTTACAATTTAGCATATAATCATCATAATCCAAATAATTTACTTTAATAAAAGAATTGATATGTTATTTATGGCTAAAAATAGGTCAATTTTCATTTAAATCAAGAATTTTAGGTCTAAAATTTTCTAAAAATGAAAAATCAATAGTAGGCTGAATTTCACTTAAAGTGGGGTTAGAAGTGAAAACAAAGATCTTATCAATTTGAATACTAAATTATCTAATTATATGGGTGATATTAAAATCTTCAAAATTATCCAGTAAGGCCCAAATATTTTTTGTATGTCACTGAAGATGAGTTTGAGTCAACTTATACACTTTCCTTACTTATTTAACAACTAATTAGAATCACCAAAAACTTATAATTTGTTTAAAATTTAATCCAATGGCCTTTTATAAACCTAATCTTAAAGATTCAAATTAGGGTGTGTAATTATTGGTATCAAAAGATAATTTATAATCATAACAAAACATTTTGCCTAAAGGAGGAATAAGACAAATTTCATCACCACTATTAGTTTGTGAACCAGCTTTATCAAAATATAAAGACCATAAATTATTCCTAAAAAAGATAATTTATTGATGATTTTTAGGTTTATCTAGGGTCAACAACTCATATATACCATTTCATGTTCCTATGAACATAAGTAATAGTAAGAGGTAAAGAACCAATAAGATTACTAAACCAATCCTCTCTTTGTGTAAAGGTGATCTCATTTACTAAAAAAACCTAAGTCGTATCATTTCCAACAAATTAAAAAATTAATTTCAACTACTATCTTCCTATAAGCATGGTATATTTTCTAGGAATATATAAAATTTGAACATTAGTCATACACTTAATTATTTAATCTTGTGAAATTTTAATAAAAAGATCACAAAACATATGATAGTTTTTTGTTTGTCATGAATCAAAACTTGTATGTTTTTTACTATCTTTTTTTAATAAGAAATTACTAATTGATCAACAATAATTTTTTCATTATATTATTTTATGCACCATTATCTTTTTCTCTATAATTTTAATAGATATAAGAAAAGGTTGTATGTAATTAGTAGGAGGATCCTATATCTATGAAAAAATAGTAGATTGAAATTATTCATTACTCTTAATTTCTTTTGAAATCCTAGTGCATCTTTAGATTTTGTATTTAATGGCATCCTTGACTTTATCAAGATGTCCTAGTAAACCAACAACTTATAATTATGAAAACATTATTTTTATAGTATCCAAACCATCTATAATATTATAAGCTCATTTATTTAGATGCCATGCATACATGTATGTTTTGGGCTTATAAGGAGGGTAATTAGAATTATTAAATACAATAAACAAATGATTATTTTGTAGGAAAATAATTGTAGCATGATCAGATACAACATCATTATGCATAACTTTTTTTATTAAAATTTTTGGAAGAAGATTATTTTCTATCCATGTTATCTTTTTGATTAAAATAATCCTTTTGCTTTATATTAACATTATAATAATTTACACATTTGACTTCATCTAAAGACTCATCATACCCACACATATTTATATTATCAGCAAGATTAATGGAAATATTATCTTTTCCTTGAATGTAACCTTTAAATTTCTACATAACTATACACATGTTAGGATCACGATCTAATTCACAAACATTACAATAATGATTTTTTTCTTTAGTTTTACCTTTTTGAAGAAAATAATAGTTTCCTAATGCAGATGGATTATCATCCAATTTTCTTTTGATGGTGACCATCTCATTGCTAAGAATATGATTGGATTTTAAAATTTATGTATTATTAGAATTCATAACTATTGTAGTTATATAATTAAAACCAAAATGTTTTAACTTATTTTCATACTCAATAAAAAAATTTATAGTTTCATTGTAATCTATAATATCCTTATCATATCAATCCATTTTATACTTCAAAGGTAAATCATTATAAAAATATAGTCTAGATAGTCTTTTTATAGGTCTAATTTCACTTGGTATCTTTTATTGTAAATTTATAAATCTTAAAATAAAAAGATAAATGGTTTATCCTAGATCCATAAAAACATTTACTAATTCATTAACCAAGTCCTAATTTTTCATAGTTTACTAAACAAAGTTCTATCCATTCTTCAATATCATTCAAGTTCCTAATTACACCAAAGATAAGACCAATAAAATATTGATATGGTTTTCCCTATAACATTTGAGATTAAAATCTAAGAGAAACCTTTTCATTTACAATCCTTAAGGTTACACAAATTAATCTAAAATCATCTAAATGGTCTTCCCATGATTCATCAGGACTTATAAAATAATTAGGAATATTAAAATCTTTTAATGAAGGAAGTTTACCTAGATGGGCACTGATATTAAT